>JAPDSC010085127.1:0-38615 GCA_026290005.1 Latrodectus geometricus | reverse complement strand
TCATGAAAACACAAGTATCTGAAAAATGCATCCTCTTTACCAAAATTTGTCTCTAAGTAGATGGCTATCAAACTAATGTAAAAACAAGAATAATCATAAAAGCGAACATGGTTTACATGCTCTACATGTATTGAAAATAAACTACTTTTTCAAGTTTCATGGAAACTTTCTGAAGAAATTGCCAGTAGGTTATTCGAAGCAATTTCTAGTCATTACGCAAGAGATTTATTTTATGATAGTTAGAAAGACCAATATACCAATAATGTTATATATATATATATATATATATATATAATAAATTTAAAAATATATATATATATATATATATATATATATATATATATCAATAACTAATTATGAATCATTTCCTATTTACGTATAAATTAAACAAAGATTTAACTTACTTTTCCTGCTTAGAATCTTCAGTATCTGAAAAATATAATTAAAAAGGTTATCAATTTTAATTTACTTATTTTGATTTACAAATCACTAAATTTTCAATTATTTAACTATGAATGTGTACATAATTATTCAACTACATAAGAAATGTACTGAATTAAATAGCAAAATCTTTATAAATTTTTAAAACAAAAATTAACCATCTCAAAATTTATTTCTAAATTCTGATAATATCAAGAAAGTTGCTTAATATTACATGTTTAAATAACATAAATGTACTACATATTCTAAATAAAATCTAAATTAACAATTAAAATTAACAACAAAATTTTATCGGAATTAATAAAATGCCAAAAAATATAGATGACTTAAATAATAGTTTTTTTTATGGAACAATCAAACTTTGTATTTAATTAAACTGATCAATGTCAATAACTATCCAATTTACTTAATATAAATTAAAACTTTTATTTTTTTAAGATAATCCAGAGTATTATTAAATATCGAAAGAAAACATCAAAAAATGGATCTAGAATTAAGCAGGAGAAATTAGATTCCGTGTGACATACATTGATGAATTTAATCTCTCATTAAAATTTTTAGTCCATGAAAATATATTATTAATTACAGATTAATTAATTTGTATTCCTTATTTGACTGTTTATGTCTTTTTAATTGTATGTGTTTTATACTTTTGAATAATGATAATAGTTTTTTTGACGTTTTTGGTTGTTGAGGTTTGATTGTTTATACTTGTTTTTAAATACTGTTTCAGTTAATTTTGTTTTACTCTCAATTAAACAACATTTGAACTATTACTTGCTAAATATTTATTTACACAACTTGAGTTATTTTATTGCTTAAACGTTTCTTGAAAATTAGTCAAGAAGATAGATTGGTATCAATTTTTGGTATCATTTGAATATTTAACAACTTGATTGTCACCTGTTTGTGTATTGTTTTTCATATTAAGGAAACGTTTCAAGGCATAATGGTTAGAAAAAACTTAAATATTCCCAAACCTATGAGTAAATTTTAAGCATGATAAACTTTGTTTTTTTATATTTACTACAAGAAATATTATTATGATGTAAAAAAAATATTTATGATTTCGAACTAAATTGGCATCTAATATTCCACTGTCTCTTTTTACATTTTAATATAATTTATTTTATTTATAAGAAAAAGTATTACGTAATATCAAAATTCCGAAGAAAATTCAATTATATTTTTTTAAGCAATTTATAATAATAAATTTGATAAACAAGATTTAAAAAAAAATATTTAGGCCAGTAAACTTTAATCTATGAAAAATTTAATAAGCGTATTATATTTTTTTAAGTTTTAACGGAAATTAAACGCAATTTAAAATTTAATTAATACAAAATATTGC
This sequence comes from Latrodectus geometricus, assembly GCA_026290005.1. NCBI lineage: Eukaryota > Metazoa > Arthropoda > Arachnida > Araneae > Theridiidae > Latrodectus > Latrodectus geometricus. Next base: position 36,823 of record JAPDSC010085127.1, on the reverse strand, counting down.
AAAGTGAACTCATTAACTAGTTCAAAGAAAACTATAACTACGTCTCTGAAATGTATATGTGCATGAATGGAGAATTTTTAAATTAAAAACGCTTTATCTACGCCTTTTGTTCGTCGGTACGGCATTGTATATTTATAATTAAAAATATAATGAATAATTTATTTTCTACCAAGACTGTTATATTTCTTCAGGAAACAATGTATTAGTTTTTCAGGAAATTAATCTTCAAAATAATTCAAGAAAACATTCTTCATGTAAAATAATACCTGTCAAGTGTTTGCCAAGAGATGTATGAACAGCACACTTTTTGAATTTTATTATTCGCGCTTTATAAAAGATAATTTAGAAATTTATTTTATAAAAATATTATGAGATTTTTATTTCTTATGAGGGTGTTATTTAATATAAAAAGTGCACTGATAATAAGCACTAACAAAATACTTGCTTGTTTAAATTTAGATATAATCTAAGAATTCAAAATATGTTGATATAAATATTTAATACCATTTTAAAATAAAAATAAATAAAAAACATTTTTCAGGATGTAAGTAAACACACAGTAAATAATAGTTAATAATGCTAAATTTCAAAAAGTAAAACGTATTAATTGAAAGAAAAATTAATGCAAGATAATAATAAAAGTGTAAATTATATCTATAATTGCTATGTTAATTTATATTATTTTTTCACATAATTTTAGTATTTAATAGTTCTGATGTTTTTTATTTAACAATTTTTCATATTCCTTTGTTTGAGGTTCTACATATTTTGTAATTTTTTGAGTATATATTTGGTATTTATTTAATTTATTTTTTAGTTTTATTTTATTCTTTGAGCTTTGATTCCTCACAAACATTCGTTTTTATTATACTTTTTTAAATTATGCAGATTACAAAATTACAATTACACTTTTTACTAAATGCACAGAATTCATAAAACAAACCACCGTAATAAATATATAAATTACTAATGAAGTTCATCAATTTCATTTGAATGTTTACTTGTAACTTACAAATAATAAAATTTTTATATTTGCAGTCCAAGTAATTTCATGTCCAAGGTATTGAATATAAAACAAATGTTACTTTAATGTATTTTTATAAAAAATATTTTTGTACTGATAATATAATTTTAAGAAATATATTCATACTTATTAAACTGAATATTGCTATTAATATTTTATTCTGCGAAAGTTTTTAATTTAATTTTTGAATTAAAAATAAATTTTTATTATATTAGAATAATTAAATTATTTGTCATTGAAGTATTTTTATGTTCAATTCACAATATTTTAAAATGGTACAAATGAAGAAATAAACATACATTCTGCGGAATTATTTTATGTTTTAAATACATTTAAAATTTTTGTTAAACTTCAAAATTTATCTAATTTAAAGCATAGTATGGGGATTATACAATAACAATAATTGAATAAAAATTTCATTTTATTTTTTATAAAATAATTAATACCAAAATGATTCAAAATTTACTAGAATTAACTTAAGAAATTTTGTCTTTCAAAATTTAATTATTTGACTATACATTTGCAGATTGCTTCATTTTTTTTACAAAAAACATTTTAACAGGTTAATAATGTAAATTTATTTCTTCGACAGATTGAATCCATATCAATATTTTTTAAATAAATTGTTATTTTAAATAAAAATGACATTAGATTTTTGTCACATAAATATCACTATATATCAACTTTTGTTGAATGTATAAGATAAGTAAGGTATATATTATAAACTTTTAAATACTTTCCTATAAAATCCCCTCCATTAAAACACAATCGCAATGAAAAAACTATACTTATTTCCAATATTACAATTTCAATTTATCGATGTGTAAAATACCATATTCATATTTGTCGTGGAAGAGCGTTTCTCATATTCAAAACAAGTTGCTTAAATTTCCGAACAGCTGGGAGCCTACTTGTATGTTTTATAAATCGATATATTTCTCTGCAAACTATAAAAAGAGACGAAACTATGCATAACACGAAAAAAATTACAGAAATCGCATATATGCTAAAACTTAAGGTTGAGAATGTGAAAGTTTCTTTATTGGATGCAAGCCACCTGCTCAGAGACATAAAATTTTGTTTGTATCAGTGTTCTGTTGAGAAGAAAAATGTATTGTTAGTAGCATGTTATTATGTAACCATGTTGTCTATACAGGAGGAAATGATAAAGTGTTTTGCAGGTGTTTACTTTGGGGAACATTCACAAAGTATAATCTGTGAGCTGCAGTTTATTTAAAAATTATATTAATATTATGACAAACTATATGATTTGATTCAATATTTAAGTTTTTATTTAGTGTTTCTATTTAACTATTTACAAATTTTTATTCACAAATATGTTTGAAAAAATGTTTTTGACATGAAAATAAATATTTAATGGTAGTAAATAAAGTAAGAAATATTAAGTAGTTTGAGCTTATGATCATTATTATTTTTCATGCCCTGTTATATTACTTAAATAAAATATTTAACTTTAATTAAGTAGAATTTGGATTTATTTACATTTCAAATGGGTTATTTATCTTTGTGAATTATGTAAAATTGAGTTCACAAATATATTTGTATTTAAATCTTTAAATTAATCTGTTCTTCCAATAAATATTGACAATATTTCAAAATAATTTAAAGCAGAATTATGACATTTGGAAGAATATTTTTATTAAATTTTAACAATGTGTTCTTAGGATACAATTTTTAGAGTTTCATAAAATTCCAATTAAGAAACACTTAATGCTTATTTTAATTGCATTTAACTACACTTACTATGTTTAAGACTTTTTATATCATCTATACTGTTATTTTTGATGAGAGTCTCAATATTTGGCAGAACTGTGATTTAATAAAAAATAAAATTGTAAAAAAGAGGAAAATTGATCAGATATATAATAATTGGATAGATTTGAGTTCAATAAACGTAATGCAACTAGTTTTATAAAGAATAATTAATTAATATTTTTATGCAAATTTGCATGTCATTAAATAATTCACTAGTTAATTATTGATGTTTCAAAATTTTAAATAAAATTTGAATGCTTTAAGGTATTTATATTTACCTTAGGATTTTAAAACATTAGATAATTAATATTATACGAAAAGATATTTTAGATTTTTAGTTAATAACTATGAATAACTTTTTTTAATAATTAACATTTAAAAAAGTGAAAATAAAATTAAAGTCATTTTTAACCTTCTTTTTTAATTGAAATCCACTAAATTCAGTAGTGAAAATAACTGAAGTTTCGAAAATGAAATTCTTTGAGCGAAAATCATATTCACCATTGAGCGAAAATCATATTCACGTATCATGTCTTGTAATTTAAACTAAGAAATTATGATCTGAGCTTCATATTCCCTTTTCTTAGAACTTACTAACCTTGTCTTAACTGTTTGATCAGGAGCGTATAAATTAGATCAATTTAGACCGAGCGAGAGTAATTCCATCCTGAAATTAATGCGTTGCAATTAAATCATATGGACGGAACATTCATTAAGATTTTTCGCTTATGGTCTCATACAATCAATAAGTGTGTCCATTCATTGAGCTAAATTAAAACCGGAATTTCAATTTAAATAAATGAGATTAATGCAACTCTAGACTGCAAAATGTCAAACACCATTAGTTTGATGCATGCATTATTAAATCTTCCTTTTGTGCTGTGCTTCAAATGAACAGGGACGGATAAAAAACTGAATGCATTCTGGCATAATTGGAGCAGGGAATTGATTATTTCACTAAGTTATGATTTAATTCTTAGTAAACGAAGAGGTGTTTTTTTTTTTTTTTAAGATGAAATATGTATCAAACGAAAACTAGGTGACATTTAAAATGTGATTAAAACGCCGAAAAATAAATTGAAAGTAATTAAAGTTTAAATGAGTACCAATTCTGAATTACATGTAATATTGAATCTAAATTACAGATAAATATATGTATATTAAATAAGCAATAAAATGTTTAGAGAAGATAATTTAGAAAAATTTATAATTCTTCATATTATAAACAAAGATTTTTAAATATAAAGTTGCATAAAGATGTTTAAATATTAATTCTACACTGATAAAAAAGTATTTATACATATTTAATAATTAAATATAAATATCTTATAAAATTATATTTAAATAAATTACAATGAAAAATAACAGTCACCTAAATTTTTTAACAGTTAATAATTAATCAAAATTTATTTCTATAGAAACGTTGTTTTTGTTGAGTTAAAATAAAGAAATAATCAATGAATTAAAAGAGTAAAATATTACAGATTCAAAAGAAAGATATTTTTAAAAGTCTTGTACTAAATAATTAAAATTTTTGAATTGTTGCATTTTCATAAAATAGTAATAAGTTAAATATATATTAAGACAAGTAATCAAATAATCAATTTAAAATTATAAATATGTGAAAAATTGTTTGTTTTTTTTAATTTGTAGTTAAAATTATGTATTTCTTAGCTTAATGGGATAAAAAGATGGCATATTGTTTTCTGTCAAACACACTTAAAATTATAAAATGAAGAATTTTTTATTCGTTCTTATAAATGTTATCAGTTCATTTCTACTTAAATATTCTTATTTAGAAATTATTCAATAAATGAGAAAATGTATATGTCGTGGTTTTGATTTAACAACTGTTGTTGTTGTTTTAAAAAATCATAAATCAATAATTATAAATAATTAATTTAATTCAGGAATTTCATTTCGAAAAATAAAAAGTATAACGTGTTGATTTTCAAAAACACAGATATTTATTCTAATCATAAAATCACAAAATCCATTTTTCTTTAAAATATTCTATTATTGAATATCAGAATGTATAATGTAAAGTAAAAGTGTTTAAATCTAACTTAGTGTATCCATCTTTGGCATAAAAATTTAGTAGCATGTAAATTTTATAAAACTGTATCGCACCTCATACCATCCCCATAGCGGTTAGAGACAGCCTTATTTTTCAGTTTTAAAGTCACAATAAAAAGAAATGAAAAGAACGAAGAATACTCGCCAAGTGCTCCTTATTTATGCATCTGGCCTCGTTTCACGCCTACAAGATATCTAAATTCCTTTTACGCATCGTTTGCGGACGAGGGATGGTGTGAAGTTAGAAACAAAAATTGCTTTCTTCCCTCCCCCCCTTATCAGGGTGTTCTTTCCCTAACTTTCCCACCCAAAACCTTTATAACCACCTTATAAAGGAGGGAGAGCTTTATTTGACAGTATCTTCGCTTTTCTCGAAATTGATACTTTCTCTTTTCGTCGGTGGTTGGTGGATAAAATGCTATGCAGTGAATGGGAAAAATCCAAAGACGTGGATGATGGAATTCTTACGAGCTATGTAAATAACGGTGAATGAGTCAGACACTGAAGCAAATGCATGTTATGACTTAGCGTCAGTTTCAAATCTATTACTTAGAACTGCAGATAAAAATGTTGCGTCTTTATATCAAATTTCTAGATCGAAGCTTATGGGTAAATCTGACATATTATGTAAATATATTCAGTAATATTCTTCAGTTGATGATCCAGTTGCGATAAAACATGATGGCGTCGTGTTCTAGTACACTTTCAAGTAGTGATTTATGTTCATTATGATTTTATACGTAACATGTACTGTAATCCTATGTCAATAAATCATTTTTTTTAAATTTGTCATGATATTATTTAAATAAATTTGATCATTACACATTTGAAAATTGAAATGTATTCTGCGCCACAAAATTTATATTTCAATTTCAAGTGATAGAATTATTTGAATACTTTTGTTATCAATAACTGTATATTGCTTCTTTCAATATAATTACTAGAAACATTTAAATAATTAATAACAAATATAATTTTTGCCGACTCTTATAACTTAAATTATTTTTATAATTACTCATAACCAAGATATTCTGATTTATTAATTTTCTCATAAGTTTTTGGAAATCTACATTTATAAGTTGAAAAAAATTAAAAATTATTTATTATTTTAAGAATATATTCTAAAACTATTATAAAAGTATATTATTATATAGTTATTTTAAGAGTATATTCTAAAACTTTCATTTAATGTCTTGCATATATTTTATGAAATGTAGTAGTATTATTTTGCATGTAATCACTGGAAACATTTTAAAAGAAATTATATTATAAAATAGTGCTTATCCCAATGTTTCATGGAAATAATGAAAATGTAAGAAATTCAAATTACAATTATATTTATTAGTTTTAAAATTTAAAAAAAGTACTTTTATATCTACTTTTAAGTATTAAAGCAAATAAAAATATTATGTAATACACACAAATATCTATTTTTATTTTAATACAAATTTATGGAAAAATATTTCTTTTTATCACTTATAATTTGCATTATATTTATTTCATAAAATAATGTATTAGTATAAAATATGTGACTTTCGTTAAATGAATAAATGACAACATATCGGAAACACTAAATTCATTTTATGACACTTAGTGTTTTGAAAATTAACATATAACTGTTAGGGTAAAATAATTAACTCATAAAATGTATTACTTTATGAGGTAAAATTTAATTTTCATTGTATCTGTAAGACTAATTTTACATCTAATGGTTATTAAAAAAAGTATGAAAATTAATATACTTAAGCAGCATGTTTCTATTTTTAAACTATATAAACTATATGGAATCACAGTTTAGAGTATTTACATATCTAAAGTTAACTAGAGTGAAATCTAGTGACAATCATTTTAGTCCATTTAAATATAATGAATTTCAAAATTTTCTAAATTTCATGTTAAAAATTGCATAAAAGTATATAGCTAAAAGAAATTAAAAAAAGCTTTTAAATAATGAACTTTGAATAAAAATTAATTACTAAAACCATGTAAGGACTTATATTTTAAATTAAAACGTGTCCATTACTTCAAAAAGATAACATTTTTGTTTTCCCAAAATCTCTTATAATTCTATTTAATAAATGTGCGAGAGAACATCTGAGTAAAATACAATGCAAAACAGTTTACATATTATATTGCATAAAAACTCTTAAATATCCATTTTTATGTGTATCTAACATATTTCTCATTTCTTATATATAACTTATTTCTTTTTTAGTTGCTTAATATAACTATACAGATACTCATCCATTATAAAAATAAAATCACTTGTAAATTTTGATTGATTCTGGAAAAAAACTAATAATGGAATTGTAAATTTTTGTTTTGAGTTGTTAGCTACTTCCTGTATACGGTAAGCATTAGAAATTATAGTTTTGCTACATTCAGATTTTGAGTTTGCCATGAAATAAAAATTTGAATTAAAAATTCTTCTAATCCTTTCAGATTTACAACAAAAGATTTCCATTGTAAAAAAAGTACTTAAAATGACATCTATTTCCATTTCTATTAGAAGATACTTTAAATACTTAAAGAAACTATTTATGTTCAATTAGCAATGGAAATAGATATTTTTTACAATTGCCCTTCCTCCCCATTTTTAGCAAACTATATGAAAAAAATAACTCATAAGTAAACTTCCCATAATTAAACAAAACAGTAAAAATTCCTGAATATATATTGACGATTTATAATGTTTAAGGGTTATATACTATACTACTTAGACCTTAATTAGCTAACAGATGTTTATTTGCCAAACTATCATCATTTTATCGCCTACAATGAAACTCTGAATATTATATTTCTTATTTTTAGTTCATTTGAAAAGTTTCCTTTGTCATTGTTTTTGTATGATTGATTTTTCTATTATAATAAACAAGAATTAAGATAACTATAACTATGGATCATAAGATCATTGAAATTATTTTAAAATAATTAATTACATTGAATTCTTTTTACAAGCGTTTCAATGGGTATTATGTAAGCATTTCAAGATTTCCTTGTGAATTAATTACAGTTAAAAAACTTCACAAAGTCTCAGAAAGATCATATATTGCAATCATTAATAGTAATCTATCACTTTGTTGCTTATTTTTTCCTCCCCAATGTACTCAGTTTCACACATTTGTGGAAATAAGTAATATTCAACACTAGGACTTATAAATCTCTGAAAAGTACTTATACGCTGTCTAATTTTTGGATACTCCAATGTACTTAATGTAACTCCTTCCATGTCTTTAAAAATAAAATTTCTTAAAAATAGCAGCAATACATGATATAATAAATAACACAAAATTAAATTATTATAAGTAAAATAAAGCAATTAAATCAGTACAATAGAAAATGGTTAAATTGTATCAATTAAAACCAACAATGTTACCATTATATTAAAAGAAAACTTATACTGTCTCCAGAAATTTATACTGACTTTTATACTCAACAGAAAGGAATGGAATTCAAAAAAATAATCACATAAAAATCAGAGTGTTCAAAACGTTCAAAAAAGCAATCACGAAAGTAATGCTGTTCGCGAAGGGTGGTTATGGTCATTTTGATTATTATTGCATCCCGTAAGGGAATAGGTATCTATTTACCAATATTACCCTAGAGAGAAATAGTCTGAAACCTCCAAAGCGTCACTACAACCTTTCAAGAATATTGGGTATTTATAAATTTTTTCTACTACATTTATTTTCATTGTGATTATGTTACCTTAAAGAGAAAATAATTTATACTTCAAAAAGTTAAAAACTTTTACGCTGTTGATAGTACAATATTTATTAGTTCGACAAAATAAAAATTATAATTTTAAGTCTGTTATTGAATCATTGAATTACAGCAAAACTGCAAAAAAATGAATTTTGAAAGAACTATATTTTCAGTATTATTTACGCTTTAATATTATCCGTTATACTTTATTTCATTATTATTTTGCTATTCTTAATTTTATTGTAATTTTAATTACATATACATCCTAAAATGTATTCAGTGACAATTCATTCTTTTCATGATAATAGAGATATTACCTTGCTACTTGAGTCAAAATCAAAAACTTTTTGTATTCCTGTTATTAATATAATTATGCTATTGAAGAATTTTTTTTTTAAAAGTTGCCAAATGAAATTGTTACAATACATTTTAAAATTCGGTCAAAAAATTTATAAAAATGTAAAATATTAATTTCAGCACTTATGTCTATTTTTTGGAATTATATGACTATTTAAGAAATATTTAGGAAATTTGGTTAAATAATTATTTGCATTTAATGCTAGGTGTTTTGGACAGAAATTTTAATTCATCACAACATTTTAACATCATATATTATTTTAAATAATAAGATAATTTGCTTAATAATTTAAGACATCCAAAATATACTACCCAAAATGAATTTTAAATGCAATGAATACACAATTTAAAATATCGATAAGAAAACTATTTGGAGATTTATTGAAAAAAATCAAATAAATATAATGTTAAAATATAAGTAAAATTTGAAGAATCGTTTAATATTGTAAAGGTCAATGAGTTTCTTTTTTGTGAAACACTCGAACAAATATTAGTGTTGATATTGTGTAAATGTTCTTTGTTATTTTTGGTTAATATTATAAAATAGTAAATCAGTAAATTTTTTAAAACGGAAGGGAAAATGTCATTACTACTAAATGTCATTACTTATTATAATGTACCTACTGTTTAGGTAATCATTTTTTTCCATCTTATTTAACATAAATTACTTCTCATTCAGACCTTTGAGAATTTCATGATATTAATTACCATAAATCTAATAAAGCATAAAAAGACCATGCAGTTTTAAAAATATAAGAACACAATTCTAAGTGAATTTAAAATAAATACTTTTGAAAATCTATTCTGATCTTTCAGTTTGTATTAAACTTTATATATCGTTTCAAGCAAAATGTTAGGGATAATAATTTATGAATTTATATCAAATTTAACATTTACCCAAATTATGATGCGAAACTGTAATTGGCTTGGAGTACAGATGTTATGGAAATAGTAACAGATTAGAAATGAAGAGTAGCAAATTAAATGCTAGATATTGTAAGAAGTTTTTTTTTTTTTTTTTTTTTTTTTTTTTTTTTTTTTTTTTTTTTTTTAAAAAAAAAGCTTAATTCCAACTCAATGGTGAAAAGTCTAATGTTATAGAGAATTTCATAACTGTAAGTAGACAAAAAGCTCGACATAGCTCGAGTACCCTTTTTATCATTCAAACTAAAACTACAAAACTTGAGACAGCAACATGTCTAAAAGCACCATGATATCATTAAATATATTTTATTTATTTAATTCTTATTGGATGATTATTTAATAATTTAAATGACTTTAAAAGGAAATGTCAAGAATCATTTAATTCTAATTCAGCAGAATTGTTAGTATGTAGTTGAAAATTTGCATAACATAAGCCTTAGGGATATTTTCTTAAATAGAGTTCATTTTCCCTCATTTATATCTTCAGGGATTGAAATCTGCAATTAATTTCAGTTTAATTTAATATAGTACCTTATTACGTTAAACTGAAATTCCTTCATCAATTTAGTCTTTGATTAATTTTAATTCAAATCCGTGGCTATATTTAAAATTTTTCCTATCAGACCAAATAGTCTTAATGGTAAATTAATAATGCAAATCTATGCATATAAATACCCTGACATCAACGCGTAATCACTAGGCTTGTAATTAATAATGAAATAATCAAAGAATTTTAATTGTATTTACTCTTTTACAAAGAATAAAATTAGGACAATCATCCTCGCTATATGATAACTTACTTTTGATAATATTCAATTGAATAATCAGCGAGAGATCTACAGCTTATTTTATTATTTATGAAATTTCCTCTATCACAACGTTGACAAACGATGTTTGTCTGAATATTTTAAATCCAACACTTGGAATAGCAATAATAAAATATTATTTGGAATTTTAAATAAATAGTTTAATCTAAAAAATTGCATAAGTGGAGTAAATCGTGTTGAAATTTACTCTCTAAATAATACATATTGGAATTTAAAAGATTACGTTTTTTTTTTTTTTATTTATTTATTTTTTTTTAAAGAGAAACAGTAATCCTGTAATGATTGATAATATTAAACTCACATAATACATTATTTAATTGAAAAAGTAAAAGAACGATCAATGGAACTTTGCAAGTTCATTTTCTTATAATTATTATCCAACCAAAAACGATATTTTGTATAGAGAATTGTATCTCTCCCTTAGCACAAGTAAAAAATTTCAAATAGAGAGAACAGAAACGTCAAAATACTTTTGATAGAAAGGACATTATACCGCTATGATGTAGAATGCCAAGAAACTGTCACTGTTGAGCAGTAAATTATGAAATGCATGTCAAAATGTCTTAAAAGTGGAGAAAAACAATAAAACTTAAAACATGATTGATAAGTCCAATGGAGAACAACGAAAGATGAAGATTGAATACATTATTTAAATTATATAATTTTTACAATAGAATGAGAACTGCTACAGTTTAAAATAAGCAATACTTCTTATTTATTTTTGAATGTACAGAATATATGCTAATCACAAGCAAAGAAACAATTATTAAATACACAGAAGCACTGTAAATATTATACATAAATATGAGTAACTATCTTCTTACTATTTTAAGAAAATGGAAGAATTTAAGTAGAATAGAGTTGGATATTCAAAACAAATTATAAGTTAAAAAATTGAAACTTTAAATTACATTCATAATTATATTACATTCAGTTTCCCTGCATGTGACATAATGATTTAAAATGAGTGTAATTAATAAAAAGTGAAAGTTTGAAGGAAATTATTTTCCTCATTTGTAATAAACTAATAGTTATTATTGATGAGAAGAAATTATAGCATAAAAAATGAGTTTTTCAATTTCTTTATCAATAATATTGTATCCTTAAGCAGAAGCTAAAGTTCGTACAAGGTATAGTTATTTAAAATTTGCATTTACCATCAACTTTAGCGTTATTTTAAATTATTATGAAGATTATTGACAATATAGTAAAAATTCCCTTATTGCAACTCAGTATTTTGTCCCAAATAATATATTCAATTTACTATCAGGAGTTTTTAATCATAAAAGTGAATATAGGATTTGTAACAATATTCAGTGAAAAAATGTCGCTGAATCTCATCTGTGGCATCGCTTGCTCAAAAACCAAGAAATGTTTTTCAATTAATGATGAAAAAAAATCAAAATGTTTCTTTTTCGATACAACTGAGTGGGAAAATCCCTGTAGATCAACTAAAGAAAACCTAAAACATTATACGATCAACGACCTCATGACTTTTCTTGGCCATCAAATTGTGATTCGATCGAGAAATCGACCAATTATCCAACTTTAACACTCAACCCAACAGCTGTAAGATATGGCGACAGCACCGTTACTCAAGCTCTGCACGTCACCCACGACCTGAAGAGGTCGATTTTTTCAGAATTGAGACGTTTTATTTTACTTCTTCTTCTCTTGTCTTATTTCTTATATGTGACCAGTAAACGCTTAATGTGTTCGCACATATCACCGAAATTCGCTGATTTACGCATACAGGAACCCCACGTTCCCAGGAAGCCATAAACAATGGGGCGGTTTTTACGGCCTTTTCGGCACTAAACAAAAACAGCTCCCATGCCAATACTTGGTTTATCTATCGACCATTTACGCAGCTTTCTTCTTCTCTCTTCTATGACAAAGATATTCTCCGCAACATTTTACCCAGATACATAAATAACAAAATAGAATACTCCTATTTAATAATATGTATTAGTATTTAGAGTGAATACAATGAAATGCATGGACTATTAATATGTTTTCTGTTCATATGAAAATTTTTAAAGATTAATAAACTAAATATGTGATGTTTTGCAGTTTGTTTACCACGAAATATTTCTTTGAGAGAATAAAATTTGTTAGAAGAATGTTCATAAAGTGTTATAGCAATATATCACATAATGGTGCAAATTTTTATCACAAGTTATTATAATAAATAACGCATTTATGAATCACGTAAATAGTGATTTTATTTGGGATTTTTATGTATGCTTTGACTAAAATAGTCATTTGAAAGAATGTTGATTCGGTATCAAATCTATCTCAAATTATTCAAGACTATTACAATATGGTATTTTCCAACAATTCTCTACAACAGGAAACCAGAGATGGACGATTTTTTATTTCTGTATAAAATATATTTCATTATAAATTCGGAATGCAAACAAATACTAATAAAAGTAAAATTTATTCCTAAGATAGATTTACTTTTAAAAATTTTCATCCATGGAACATTTATTGAGTGAACTTGCAAATGTGTATATTACTCGAAGTTAGCGGCGTTTATTAAAAAAAGATCTATGTGACCACAGTAGTCACATAAATTATGTATCATATAATTTTACATTTATTATGTTTAGTACCAATTGTTTGTAAAATATTTGAATTATGAAAACTTGAATGGATTCTTTACAAAATATTTTGGCTTATATGAATATTATGATAATTTAAGCCAGACCAATGAATATTTTCACTTTACTATTTAGAAAATAAATAAATAACGTAAAATATATATTAATATTTTCATGTTTTGCATTAGAATTAGTGAAGATATTATTATTTGAAATTATATAAATTTCTTAAATTCTTAGTATAAATGTCATTCCAAATCAATATAACAGCATTTACTTACTTAGTTAGTTTTCAAATGACAATATTACAACATGAACTAATGTGCTGAATATATATTAAAATTACACGGTTGCTGTTTTTACATAGATATTTCCCTTTTTATTATTTTTTTTTATTTTTTTTCAAACAAAATAACTATTATAAGAACAATATTTATATATAATTATAGATGAATACAAAAATTTATACATTCTTATTGAAAAATCTGTAAAATATAAACACATATAAGAGAAGAATACTTATGTATATATTTCACCTTAACGAAGCTGTTCTAGCGACAAAATACATGGATAAATGACATGAACACATAAAAGGCATTAACCAGTAGTAATGTGATTATTCTTTGCTACTATTTCGGCTCCTATTTTTATGTAATTTGACACGAAAAGGAAACACATATTTTTATTTTCCGTCTTGAAGAACCTCCTATTTCATGTCTTACAAGATCACTTCACACTCGATCCTCCTACGCCTTGTAAGACAAGACACTTGAAGACTTGTGCAGCGTAATGGCTCCCTGGAACAAGCAGACAAAAGCTTGTTTTTAATCCTTTGAGTACATAGTAACGTGTCTTTTGGAAAGATTACCGATGGGATTAAGTGCATAAGCTTCGTAATATTTAATGATACTTTCCTTTTAACTCAATAAAGACTTTTAAGCTTTCAAGCTCAGAAAGGAGGAAATGGTAACAAAAAAGAGGTCATACATTGAAGAAAAATGTAATTTTAAGTAATTTGAAATTTTGGAAAGTTTTCGTACTTAATTCTATAGTATAACTTAAAAACTAACTATATTATTATACTTAATTTTTTTCGTACAGAAAAAAATTCATTTTTTTAGTAACTCTCAATAAATAAAAGGCTTTCATATATATATATATATATATATATATATTACATCCACAAAACAGTTAACACTTAAGATATTTTTTTGTTTAAACTAACTTATTTCTGGAACCTTACTTTGCACATGACATTTTTTTTGCTATTCTTATTTTTAGATGTTTATTTTTAAAAGGGAGCTGTCAAAAATCTAAAAAACATTTATAATAAATAAAAGTTACTTATTATAAACTTGCATAGTTTGTGAAACAAATGGTTTTGAGACTTACAATTTACAACAATTTAAAATACTTAATATTATAATTAGCAATGAAATAAGATCTTAATCGAAAATGTATAACTAGAATATATAATAATATGGATAGTAATAGAGTAATAAGAAAATGTCACTAGGGTAGAAAGTATTGTATGGTAAATAAGAAGTGCTGACTTTTATTCATGGATTTCTCGTTATTAAATGTAATTTAAAGAAGTAGCACAATATCATAGACTATGAAATTTTAATTCTTAATTTATTCAATTTTCGATACTAACTTTATGTTTTTATTTAAACAAATTTCTCTAATATAATATATTTAATAATCAGCAACATCCCTAAATGGAATTCAGTTTTCTAATAAGAGCGTAGTATACTTTAAAATAGTTACAGTGTTTAATCCTATTTAAATATTTCATTGATGAGCTGTCAATATTCTACATGGTGCATATTTTACCGCTACTAAGGGCTAGCTTTAATATATATATGGAAATTGCATTCCTTAAGGATTTATAAAAATAAAATGCTTGCATATTGACTTAATAACACACTGTGAATTTATTAATTAAAATTATACTTAATTAAAGAAGTTAATTGAAAACCTTTAAATATGCATGTATCCTCAAATAAAATAAAATTGAACATGAATATGCCAATGATAAAAAATTTAATCTAACTAAGATCTGCTTTTTACCATAATCAATATTGACTGTTTTGATTGACTGATACTCTAGTAAATTTAACAGACCTTATGATCCATAGTTCTATAAATTCAGTTTAGCAATTTATCTTTATTTATTCATGAAGTCAAACACATTTCAAATATTTCTTCACCAAATTATTTGTATAATAAACCAATTTTTAAGTAATTTGGAATAACATTATATTTTTGATTTGAGAAATTTTAAATACAAACTATTTACCATATGTTTTGAAGAATTAATAAATGTATTATATACTTAAACAATATATCTTCATTACAAGAATATGTAAGACAAATTTGTTTAAAAAAATGAGTTTAATGTTTTAAATTATGTACAAATCATTTTATCGTCCTATTTCTACAAAAAAGGACAAAAAATAGTATGTGGATTAATTTTGGTTAAAAAACGGATTTATATCAAATTTAAATTATTATGTTTCTCTTAAGCAAATTAAAATTACTTTTTTTAGCTCTAAACCAACACATATTTTAATTAACAATTGATTTGGGAGAATCTGTTCTGAATTTCCTGTTCAAAAATGTCCACAGATGTGAAAATTGCATTTGTAAGACAATGTGTCGTATAAATCTATTGATGGTCAATACTTGTTTTAACGCTATTCCTCCAACTAGTACCGTGGGTAGCACAAAGGGACGAGGTGGGGAGTCATTCAAGAAATCCCCATCTCTTCTCATTAGCGAGGTAATCCAGAGGTATCCCCTCTGCTAACGATTACTTTTATGGGAACCCCTCAGTAAAAGGGTTAACCATTGGCAATTCGGTCGAACCGATCGACCATCACTTGATTAGTCGTCTTGTGGTCAGTTGTAGTAGATCGGGCACGGAGTTTAGCCAGGCGCACTAATTAAATTGATGTTGACTGAGCCTAGTTCTTTTTCCTTTTTTTGTCTTTCCTCTCACCAATCTAAGTTCATAGGATAGATCAAAGGTTAAAGAGGACTTTTGTAAGCTTTTTTATTTGAAAAAAAAAAAAAAGAAAATGTTTTGTGCTTCGCAGGAATTCAAGATGTTAAGGAGGATTCAAGAACACCAGGCCGAACTAGTAATTAATTGCATACGATGAGATAAATGTTCAGATTGATTAGATGAAAGAGACGACAAGTTTGTGGTTTGGCTACTTTATATAAGCTTCAATAGATCTCTTTAATTAACTGAATTCTTTCCCTTAGCGTGTGTTAAGAACATGAAATATTTTTGATGAGTAAAATAATTTCACAAGGCTGTATAGGTGAAATATTAATAAAAATATAAACTTATTAATTAAATTTGCATATTTCTCATTTAAATAATTTATTTGAATATTTAAATAAATATTAAAATGATTTCACGTTTCTAAAAACTAAACATCATTCGCAAAATAATCTATTTTACTGTTTTAGTTAATTTTTTGACTGTAAAATCTTAGACAATTACAAATTATCTATTAATTAGAAATATTTAGTTCAAACTGAATTTTCTTGATTCAAAAAGCATAATTTTGAAACAAATAAAATAGTTTTGGAAAGAAATGAATGTATTTAAAATGCATTATAAATTTACTAAGGCATATTATCTTGCAGAGTCATTTAATTCTCATGATTATTAAGAATTTAGCACATAACAAATATAATTGCATACTGTTATCAAATAAGAACTGTTTTTAATCGTTTTGTTTTTTAGTTTATAAGCCTATTTACAAAATTACTATTTTTTCATTCCTTTTAATTTTGCTCTCTTGTACCAACTTTCATTTCAAGTTCTGAAGAAATGATTAAAATTTCTTTTAAATCACATACCGTTCTCAAATAAACTTTCATGTCTAAACGAAAGAACAGAGTAAAAACTAACTTGATCACGTATTTTATTCTAATAATATAATTATCACTAGCTTTCTCTCTCACTTCCTTCTTCATCATATTTTAATTAGTGTATTTATTTAAATAAACTGGTATTTATACAATTTATACAAAACTGAAAATCCTCAGCTAGTAAATCTTTCCGCATACTTTAAAATTGATAAAATGATTTAAATAATTTTATTTCTAAGAAAAATGTTTTGGTTAAGTATAAAATTTGATTGTTTCTTTAAATGTAGTTTAAAACAGTATTTTTCTGTGATTACCAAAACATTAAATTTTATGATACTATTTTATTACAAGGACAATAAATTTGTGGGTGAAATTAAAAATAAAAAAAAACATTTATAATATTCACTTTAGTGCCCATTCATACAATTTTTATTTAAACTATTTAATATTTACATGAAATCCTTTAGTTGCCCTGATAAACTTTACTTGTAATGTTTACTTTCGGAAAATATTGAAATTTCACTCTAAAATGAAAAATAAAACAATTTTAGGAGAAAAATTAATGTTTATTCCATCATTTATTTTTTTACCTCTAAAGTTGCAAGATATTATTCCAAAAATATGACCTGCTTTAATGACTATTTAGAGAAAACCAAAATAGCAACTTCCTATTTAATAAATTTTCACTTAAAATAATTTTTAATGCCTTATGTATTTAATTGATTTAGTATTTTCATATTTTTGATTTAAAATATTTTTACAAAGAATGATATTGATAATATCGTTAAGAATTTTACACTCATTATTTTCACAAAATAAATTCCATATAAAATTTTTCTTATATTATTCAAAATAGAAATATAATAAGTTTATTCGGTACAAGGTTAGATGTTTTAATTTTAAGTTAATATAATTTGACTTAATATAAAAATAGATCTGTTAAATTCCTTTATTAAATTTATCTTATATCTAGAAATAAAATAAACTCTATTCAGCTGAAGATTGCATGAACCCATATCAAAAAATGAGAAGCATCAATTCTATTCACTCAATCATTATGTGCAAATACGTTTAAAACTCCATTGCTTTCCTTCAGCAGGGTTGGTTATAAACATCAAAATCAAATTAGAAGAAGGAACCCAATACATAATTCATCACTTAAAAGGAGGTAGGAAAGACATGTTTTAATACTAATATTCAAAAACCCACTCACGTTGCATTCTTCGGCCCCCTTAAACCGGGGTTTTCCTGGAAAATATTGTGAAAGCTCTAACTGCTTCTAATTTCTGGGGGAAAAAAAAGCAATAAAGTTCCTGACTTTGCAGCGCTACGCATTTGGACGTGATCTCCTTGCTGATGTTATCGGTTTGCTGGCTAAAGCAGTCATTAAGAACTGAATTATAAACCTGCAGGATTTTCTGCGGTACTGCGGGGACCGAGTAAAAGTTTACGTGAAGCAAAGTATTTGCAGGGGTAATGCTGGCGTAATGATTCATAAAACTCAGATTTAAACTTTAGAGATTCTTATGCTCTAAGAAAATTTCTTTATACAACAAGAAATAATGTTTGTTTTTATATTTTATTGGAATTTTACTTTTTATTTATTTAATACATATACTGATAGTATTGACGGCATAAAAAATATCAAATCTGGCAATTAAAGAAATGCCTTAAATAAAAAATGTATTTAAATTATTTGAGTTCTTTTAAGGATATCTTAAAAACATTTGTACAATTACTTACTCCCATAATTGAAATTTATTGTAAAATTAATCATTTAAAATAAGTATATATTGAAATCATTGAAAAATCTTCTCTACAATTTAAATTTCAAAGGCTGTTTTCATTATTGCTATTTTAAATTTAATTAATTTTCAAT
Organism: Latrodectus geometricus; assembly: GCA_026290005.1. NCBI lineage: Eukaryota > Metazoa > Arthropoda > Arachnida > Araneae > Theridiidae > Latrodectus > Latrodectus geometricus. The sequence goes on along the minus strand of JAPDSC010085127.1, from coordinate 17,758 downwards.
CTTTGTTTTTCATGTTGTTAGTAGTTTTAACATCAAAAAGTAAAGATAAAAGGATTTGAATAATAAATTTTTTAGGTTATTAATCTCGAAAAACAAAATATTCATCATTAAACAGTTTTCAAGCAAAGGACAGGACTTTTTATTTAAATTTTAATATTTACAGCATAATGTGCTGAATTGTTTAGTTTAATTTAATCAATTGTGTATAAGTAAAAATCCTAAAATTTAAAATTTAGACTATACTATTAAGCTTTTAACATTTCATCCCTATTAGGGGCTGATAAAACCGTATATATAACCACAAGACTGCTTGGAAACTAAACAGTGGAAGTTTCAACTTAGTATAAACACCTAGTCGAGACATATATTTCACATTCGAGGGCCCTCCATAAGAAAGCAGATAGTGGCACAGTAGGTCTTAGCCCCATAGAAACTGTCATGCTACTGTATTTAATTAATACATTTAAGTTAAGCGTTTTAAAGCACTCCCTATCTACACTTATATCGTAGAAGTATTCTGAAACTATTCAATAAAAATGTAATTGTTTTTTACCTAATTATATTTAATAATATCTTTGTAAGCACTAAAATAATTACTAATTTAAAAATACTATAATATTCAGAATTGATTTATATTATATTTTCAAATGATTTTTAATTATTATAAATATTGAGAAATAAGAAACATTTCAAGAAATTGTGCATTTTTCAAATAATTTGAGATATATGTGAAAGTTATTACGTTACAAATACCATTAGCGTTTAAAACAATTTTCAAATATATAAAAAAATCAATTGATCATGGATACTCCTTTATAAGAACCTCCTAAAGAGAATGCCTTTATCAAATTCAAAAGATTGAAAAACTAGAAACTTAATTTGTTTTGAATTTTAAAATATCTCAGTTGATTAATGAAAAAATACTAAGTAAATAACTGTTAATGGTATATGCTTAACGGTATCTCATATTCAAAGAAAACTTGATATAAACTGAGTAAAGTCAGTTTTCTTAAAACATATACATGGTATTTTACATACATAGCTGTGGAATAGATTATTTGTGGTTTAAAGATCAATATTTAATATTGGATTAAGCACTAAATATACATGTGCATAGAAAAAAATTATAAATAACCGTATAAGGCATAAAATTCATAATGTTCGCAATTATATAATTAATTCTAAAAAACTAAATAAATTATATTAATGGCATATTTAATATTTTACAGATATCGTAATAATATTTGTATAAATCAAATTTTAATACAAATATTAAAATCAGATTTGCATGTCAAGAAATTATTATTGTGCTTCATTCTAAAACATGAAATTCAGATGATTTTGTAAAGATATTTTATTATAGTTTTTAATACACAAACTCATATAAAAATAGATCTATTCTTCATGTTTAAAATTCGTATCACGAAATAAAATTTCAAGTTATTTATAATTTAAGATAACAATTGAATTTTGGAAATTTGGTTTATTTTATTAGATAAGTATATTCCCCCTCAAGATTTCAATAGAGAACGTTTTCAGTTTTATAAAACTTTGTAATAGTTTAGTAATGAAATTTCTTTCTTCCTTATACGAATGAAATAAATAGCAAATAAAACAATAACAAGGAGGTATCAAAATCCTTTTTGATGGTTCTAAGCACGCAGTTTACAGGAAAAGATTTTTAAAATAAAGTTTTGTTCGTAACACCATCGCGTACGAATCCTGGCATTACATGGCACTACGGAAAAGTTTGACAAGTACTATAATCCACTTCCTTTGAAACATATTTTGTAGTAGCTGTCTTATGCGTGTTTGTACTATTTCACATTTATTTATTTATTTATTTATTTTTTGTAAAACAAAAATGTTTCTTTTTCTTTCTCTATTCGGTAAGAACATTTTTCTTTCTAAAAGTGATTGAAATGTGATAAAATAAGACGAAATTTCTTAAAACATTTTTTGGAAATAATAAAATATCCTTTGCAAAATTTTGATTAAAAGGCATCTACTTTAATTCTGGATTTAAAGTAATAAAAATAACGAGAAAATGTTTTTATTTAAAAGAAAAATGTACAATACAAAATATCTTTTTCTTTTACTTAATATTATGCGTTATTTAAGAATTAATTTCTGAAAAACTAATTTGAAAAGAATAAATCATTTATAATATCTTCATTATTTCAACTTATTATTTTTTTAAACCAATAAATTTAAAATCTATCAAATATTAGACATAAATTTTTATTTTTATTTTATGATATGTAAATAAACATTTGTTGTTGTTGTTGTCGTGTGCCAGTCAGGCTGGCAATATGGGGTGCGCTGCTCCAATTTTCCATCTGAACCATATTTGGTCTGGAGTCCGACTTCCTCAGTACACACTTGCCATAGGGACCCGTTTATAGGGTACGCAACCATTCACACACAAAGAAAGGACAAAGACAAGAAAGAGAGAGAGAAAGTACATCCATGCCCGAGCCAGGATTCGAACCCAGGTCCCACCCATCTGTAGTCAGGTACGCTAACCACTAGACAGGTTGGGCGGCAAATAAACTTTTAATTGCTAAAAAAGCAGGATTTCTGGTGGTTTATTACATTTGTAACAAAAGGATCATTTATCCAATATATGAAATACCTTATATCTTAGAAATGTTCAACAGCTTTTTCAAATATACGTGTAATGTACATCGCATATTCAAAGTTTTTATTTTGTGAATGAGAATATATTATAAAAACTTAAAACTAATTATTCATACTTTCAACTATATATAGCTTCGGAAAATATCATATACATTTAATTATATTACATCAAAAGTACTAAATAAAGTATTGTTAATTGAATAAAATTATGCAATCGTAATGATTTACTAGAAATCCATATAAAAAGTAAATAAACCATATCATTATAAATAAGAAATAGGGATTCCTATTGAATTTGATAAGGAATTATAATATTTTAAATTTACCTGTAAAAATTGTATTGTATTGTTTACAAAATCCCTTAATTTGTTTTTTAAAACTTTCAAATAATATTTTCTAAATTTATGTAAATAGTCATCACTTTGTAATTTTACATGAATTTTCTTTCAATGTATTAAATGTAATGAAATAGAAATCTAAGATTCCATATTATTCTAAAACAATCATGTAGTTTATCGTTTTTTATTATAATTAAATTAAAATTTATTAATATTCTCTAATGTTAAATCTAATTTAAAAATGCATACTTAAATGATTCAAGGTAAAGTTTGAATTCCATGAATTAATTCAGGTAAAATATAAACTAATCATCAAATATTTCGTATAAAATTTATTTTTAAAATTGAGTTTCTCAAAAAGATGAAATTTCACAATAAAATTAATAAAGTATTTAGTTATGCTTTGATTATTAGTATATTCTTTCTATATGTACACATAAATAACTTATATACATAATATAATTAACAACATTTTCCAGTGCAATATATTCTTTAAGAACGTATGATAAGAAATATCAGGTTATCTTTAAAATGTCATGTATTCCTAGAAACGAGCTTATAAAATAAGTATTTACAACTTTATCTGAGTTGTATAAAATGTCTGATTAGTTTATTAATGTTTGGAAGTTTTGGAAGTTGAACAATTTCTCAAAAAATTATTTACATTTTCATTCCAAAAATCTAAACTTTTTAAAATTCTTATAATAAGCCTTAACTGGCTTTATCGATAGGAACATTCACAATTCAGTCAGTATAAAGGATTACATTTTTTAAAAATCATGGGCTCTAGTATTAATAAGAATACTATTGAAACTATTATAAATTAATTATATTTATAATGCTTAAAACTATTTTCTAGTTTCTATAATGATTTTAAAAGATAAGGCTTTAAAACTATGATCTGAATGATTTAAGAAATCTTTCATAAAATTTCAGATACTAAGTTTGAATACATTCAAAAATTGACAGACAAAACAAAATTTAATAACTTTACTCAAAAGTGAATTATTTGCCTCATTTAAAATATACGAAGTGTATATTTAGATTAAATTACTTATTTAAACTCAGCACATTGTAAATTATTTCTATAAACGATACATTTAATTTAAGTTTTAACATTTTCTTTTACATACCTTTTCTTTTTTCTCTTGTTCTTTGTTTGATTATCACTGCAATGACAATGGATAGTATCACAAAAGCTGTAATTATTCCTATTATTATACCGATTGACAGGACACTAAAACTTAATTCGTCTTCTTCAGCTGTAATGAAAACAAAATAATGTAATGTTAAAGTAGGGAGTATGATTTTGCATAACATAAAATGTCACTAATGTAAAAATGTAATTATCAAAATAATATTTTCTTTTTCTTATGTGATTTTGAATAATTCTGTTCTTATAAACTAAAATGGTTCTTATAAATGAAGACGGTGTAACATTTTCAAAATTTAAAAATTGAAAAGAACTTTAAATTTTTAATGATAGACACAAAATGTTTTATTATATAATTTTCATACAGTTTTGAATAAAATTAATAATTAATTGAATACATCTTCATAAATATATTTTATCACTAATACAGAATATACAGAAGTTAAAATTTAAACATTATTAAAGAATTAGAAAACACCCTTTATATATTTTTGTGAATGATTTGGCACATGATGCTATAATTTTAGCTGCATAAAAATAAACAATAAAATTTAATTTTATGTGTTATATTTTAATATAAACCAAAAAATAAAACAATCATTAGAATTTAATTCTGAGAAATAACGTAGATTAATATTTAATTATTAAAATAATTATCAAATAGAAAAAATTAGATAAAATTAATTTTTATTTCGTATTGTGAATGTAGTGTTTTAAACATTTTATTATATATTTATAAAAAATTGTTGCAAATCAAAAAATAAAACCTAAGGCTACATATGAATAATTAAACATAATATTTAACAAAGCTAAAGCTAGTGAGATTACTTTAAAGAAAATGGAATATTTGTTTAATTTTTATAAACTAATGTATGCCACTGATTTGCAATCAAGCAAAATAGGAATATAGCAGATAAAAATATATATTAATATCTGTATCATAACTGAAGTAAAGGCATGCAGTATCTAAAAGAAGCTACTACAAAGCAGAGTTAAAAGGGAAACAAAACATGTATTCACAACAGAGAGCACAGAAAAGAGATATGTTTCAGAACATAGCACTAAAGCATGCTGACAGGCTAAAAGCATACATTATTTAGCTCAGTGATACAGTTATGCATACTTCAAGCAAGGCTATCAGAATTGTTATATGCTATGTGGAGCCAGAGTTTCAATGGAAAATAATAATGCTACAAAAGCATAATATTTCAACATCAAAATATAAAGTGGCATATTATACATATTATATATTCATATCAAGAAAGATACATAGTTTTTACATTCAGGTACACATAGTACATTTGTATTTGTCATGCATATAGGTACATTATATCTAAACACAAAACACTTTAAATAAAAAGGCAGTAATTGAATACATTTTTCTTTTCTTGCATGCACAAGTTTAAATCTATAGGGAAAATGATTCATACATAAAACTACTTCATGAGCATTCTAGTCTTGTCTAGCAAAATAGTATAAGTAACAAAATGGAAATTTTCATATAGATTTCGTTTAAGTTTATCATAATATAAAATGTTCCAAAGTACAATAAATTCGAAAATATTCGAAAATAAGGAATATGATGAATGAGCTTTGAAAAAAAGTTCTAAGAACTGTGTAATTCAATTACTTTTGACTGAAGCACTTTTTTAGATTTATATACATCCTAATTTCATACAGAACACAAAAGAAACCATTCAATATATCCATATAAAATGATCTAGCAAATTTAAAACTGATTTTAAAAATGTATAAAATATACAAAATCATTTATTTTATTTTATATCTACGAATATCCAAGCATGTGAAACACATGCCAATTTAAAAGATATTATCATAAATATTTGATTTGATGTTATAGATGGAATATGAAGAAATGTTTTCCGAATATGTAGATGAAATATGGAATTATTTTACATTATTTATTTATTATAATAAATTTTTATATGTAGTTTTATTTTAGATGAAACTTGCAAACATAATCATAAATAAAAGGCATTACAATTTTTTTAAATTTAGGAATTTTTTTCTGAATATAAAATGTTGCTAAGAAATTTTTAATTTAAATCTATGTGACACAAAGATTTTAGTCATACAAAATGACTTTCTCTTAATTTATTTTAATAAATGGATTATAATAGTTATTTCTACATCGTACATACATCATGATACAAAAAACTTAATTTTGTTATGAGTGTATTTTTTTGTAAAATTTACCAATAATCGTATAGAGCATAATGTGTAAATAATTATTTATTTAAAAATTTTTATTTAATTAATGGTTTATTTAATACACAAGAGCTGGAAAATGTAAAACTTATTTAAATTACCATTGTGTCTAATAAGTATTCAGAACAATTTAACACGGTTATGATTTGAATAAATATGATTTATTTGCAAAATAACTGTTAAATATTTGCAAGAATTCACAAAAAATTTTGAAACTATAAATATTTGAATACACTCAGAAAAGATTCATCTTCTGAAAGTTAATTAATTTTTAATAAGAGAAGTATGATTTTCCTTCGTTTTTCCGAAATCACGAATGCTATTAAGCAAAACAATTTTTCTTAATGAAATTTTTGCAACCAAAAGATTTGAAATGATGAAAAAAAGTTTTAAAAACGATTGTTTCTTCAAATTAAATATATTTGATTGGCATAAATGCTCAAAGAAAATTTATCAAAGATGATTATTTATCTGGTAATGTGAGCACATTGATTAATAATATCAGAGAAATGATACCTTTCCTTCATCAGTTTAAGATAAGAGACATGATTTTATAAATTCTTCTTTCATTTTGTCTCAGTCAATCAATTTTAGACCACAAATTACCTTTACAATCGTCTCACATGGTTCCATCACGTGTTATTAGAATAATTTGTCCTTTTTAAAAACAATTCCTTAAATAAACACACCATAATAAAACACATTGTTACAGATAATGGAAATTTCCTCTATGCTTTTGACACAGAAAAAGTAAGCAATCAAGTTAAAAGATATGTGACAAATGAGACTAGACAAAAGTAAAAACACTTCAATATCGTTGAAAAATCAAGGCAATATTTATTTGATTTTTAAAAGCATTGCACATTGTGAATTCCATTCGATTTTTCAGATACTCTAAAAAGATAACTATTAGAGTATTTCTTGATTTTACTGGAAAGAATAGACAAAAAACTCTAAGCAGAATTTGTAGAAAACTATAAAGTGGTGAGTGAAAAAATCCATTTGTTTTACATAATGGTAATGAGTTTCTTATGCTGCCGCTATTTTTATTTACTTTATGGCAAAACAATCAACAGATACCATGAATTCTAATCTTTCGATACTGTATCATGGTTAGACTTTTTCATATTCCCAAGAGTGAAATACTTTCTTTATTGCTATTGAGGCAATTATTTGAGTAAAGGGAAAACCAAGACTTCTGATTTTACTTTGCAAAAATGAATTAAAATAAAATGAAAATTACAAAGTTTGACAGACTTGCATTAAAATATAAGAGAATATTTGAGAAAGATGGAAACGACTTTGAATTTAAAAAATCCCACACATTTTGACTCAATACCGATATTCTAAATACTCTTTGATGTCATTAATACTATAATAAAACTCGTTCATTGCCAGATTCCAGCATTCCAGAATTGATGGACAAGGCAAATACATGAAAATAATGTTTGAGCTTTTTTTTTTTTCTTTCAATGAAATGTCTACTTTCATAACTTTGGGAATTATTTCGTTAATGATTTATAGGAATTAAAAATTGAATATGATAAATATCAATGTGAAGTTATTTTTAAATATGTCAAATAATATTTATTATAAATTAAATTTATAAATATTTTTGATAATTACAAATTCATAACAAAATAAATATGAGTTGATCACTTCATTCATATTTTATAAATAAATCAAGCAAATTTACTTTCGTTATTTTTCTAAACTACAAATAAATAACGTGTAATAATTTAAAACTATTTAATTAAATTACATGGTATTGAAAAATGATTCTCCTATATTTTTCGTTTGTCTCTGGTGTTTTTTTATATGTATATAAACGTAAGTAGTGTTCATTATTTGAATATTTACCTGTAAGAACTAACTTTAACACGAAATATTCATGGGATTTTATTACGAACTTCTTAAGGATTGAGTATATACTATTTGCTTAAATATAAATATTTACTTAAATAAAGATGCATTTATCACCATAAACTTAGTAGATTTTAAGACTTCGTTTAAGCATACGCTTACACTATTCAATGCTATCAAAATAATAAAAATAATAATAGCTTATTTATTAACAACTCAAGGTAACAATGTTTACCAGTGCTTCAGTCAACCGTAAAAGAATAATAACTTTATTTAGTAAAATGTCCCCCTCCTTTTTAAATTAGGCAAAAATTTTAGCAACTCTGATATTTATTTATGGTACAATTGTTACAAAATGTCCCTTTATTTTAGCAAATACATATTTGTCTTGGGCATTGACTAATATGTTCTTGATAAAGTTCACATAAAATTTCCTTGCCTGTGTGCCTTTCTGCTGGTCTTAAAGTGCTAGCAAGCATAACAACTGAGGTACTCCTTCCTTTGGCATTGGCAGCATACAAAATTAAGAGGAAAGATGTTCCCGTAAGTAAATCCTGCACCAAGAAACTAGGAGTGTCTTCCGCTGTGAAATTCCCTTTAAGGTCTTTCTGGTTATTTGATGTGTACACTTCGAGGTGGTAAGTTTGAGGAAGGCCACCATCATAGCCTGGTATGCATTGAATCAATAATGAATCAGTCGTGTGATTCATAACCAAGCAGTTACGCATGGTTTCAGGAGGACCTGGAATGATATGATACTGATTGGCTATCAGGTACGTATAAATGAAATATATGATTTAAATGTTAAATGGATGTCTTGAAAATTTTATATAAAGGTTTAGTCCTTACTTATTTCGGGAGTAGTAAAGGGTATGAGTTTTGAAAATTTGTTCAGTTTAATGAATTTAATGAGTTTAATACGTTTACTGAGTTTAGTTTATATATTACTTGCATTTGAATAATATTTGTTCCAATCTCAACAGTTCAATCAAAAAATTACATTTATAAAACTTTTGTTTGAATAAAAATTTTTTAAAATGAAATTGTAATCACAGTACGTGTTTTTCATATTTCTAATATTTGTTTTTAATGTTATCAAAACTATATGTATACAAAATGAATTATTTTTATATTTAAAAAACGGTACTTTTATGAGAACATCTAAAAATCCATTTAATGAATAAGGAACATTTTTTGGGTTCCCAAGGTTTTATTAATAGTGAAACTTTAATAATTTTACAGAGAAATGAGTTGTTTATTTTTATTTATTTATTTTTTTTTTACATTTTTCTATAAAATGCATAATCATGAGTTTTTTAAAAAAAATAATAAAATAAATATTTCCTTAAGATAAAATCAGACAAGATGAGATCTTTGAAAGGAAAATAGTGTTCACAAAAATACTAACATTTTTTGCGTATTTATGGAAACTGTAATAAATATATACATGACAGAAATTTTCAGAAAAATCTCTGTAAAAGAAGCTTTCAGTTTTATAGTGTTTAATATGTATTCTTTCAGTGAATCTTAATTCAGATTTACATAATTGTAGAAATAGAATCATAGAATAATATCAAATCAATGTTTTATAAAATTTAATGATATAATTAATATAATTATCCTGTATCAAGCGATATATTTTAGTATCACACGAAACGAATAACAAAATTGCTGAAAGCCGGTTTACAGCATTTGTACATCCATCATATGTTGTTTTTCTTGAGGAAATTTCATTGATAGTCTATTGTATTTACGTGTCATTTTGGAGGAAGATTGCAAATTTCCCAATTGTGCAAATCTACCAGGATACATGTAGATGTAAGAAAATAAGCACAATAACTAATAAAATCATCTGATTTGTTAAATAGAGAAATTTATTAAATGAAAATAATATATTAGAATTAGAGTTATAGAAGGATTAGAAAGATTAGTTTATTATTTACGATCAAATAAATTTTGACAGATTAAATTTTGCCATATTACTTAAAACTTATGAACTGTCAAGGAAAGGTTTACAAGCTATTGGTAAAAATATACAGCAGGAATTATTTCTCTTGGCGCAGTAAAACTAATTTTCTTTACTATTCCTATTTTATTTTTGGAAAAATACAAGTCAACGTGCTATATATAATTCAAAATGCGTTTGCTGCCTGATATATTTACTTATCATCTGGAATGCATTTTAATCCATTCGGTAGAAAGTATCCAAATTCTGTTGCTTGCGGATGAAGACAATAAATTATTAAGAAAACATTGTTTTTTATAGAAGGACCTTATTTTTCCATATGTTCTATGATTATATTCATATGATTAATTTTAACAGAAAATTTAATTTTTTAGCAAAAAAAAATATTTTTTAACCTTTTTGTATCAGCAAGTTACAATATTGAGAGAATTCGTTATTCTTTTTTTAATTTCCCTGGACAAAAAAAATGTCTTTTATAATTAATTTCAACTTCAACAGTGTTTTGTAAGTCATATATATTCCTTCTTTTTACCCACACTTGTCTTCATTAAAATATTTTATAGCAAAAATTCACTCTTAATTAAGAATACTAAAATAATTTGAAACGTCTTTTAAGTGTGACACAATTTATTGTTAATAGTGTCCCAAATATAGTTTAAACACATTTGGTATATAACATATATAATTTTATTTTAACCCAATAATTCCCCTAATAGCTAAATAGATTTTTTTGTAAACATTCCTTTTATTCACTTGATTTAAATTTTAGCATTTGATAGGGAAATTAAAATAATTTATTATTAATGTACCGATGATTTATTTTACAAATATTTTTGTTACAACCCCATTTATTAAGATTTTGTTGCATAATGTCATACTTTTGATTTTCTTGTTTTGAAGCTTCTACTATTCTTCCTAATAAATAGTAGGAAAATAAGAGGAAAAATGGTTAATTTTGGTTAGTTTTTTAATATAACATTTAGACTCCTGGCCAATGGCTGAGTCCTAGGCTGTTGATTCTAGGTTCGAGTCCCGGTTCAGGTAGAAACGTTTCTTTTCTTTCTTTCTCTGTGCGTATTTGTCCTTTCTTCTTTTGAGATGATGGATAAATACGGCCCATCCTATAAACGGGTTTTTAGTGGTTTGACTTGGGCAATACTACTGGTTTTTCCGTGACTTGGGTCACAGATGCCCATCGGGTAAGGCTAAAATAAGTAATAGTTTCCAGCCTTGTTGTGGACGACGGGTCCAATCACCTTGTGTCCCATCATTAAAAAAATATTTAGATTTTTCTCAATTTTTGTTAACTCACATTAAGAACATCATATACCTGATCTCAATTATTATTAACCTTTATGAGCATAAGTATTGACATACTTAATTTATATGCCGATATTAATGGTAAAATATTCTGAAACAGAAATATATTATCACTTATGTTTAAAAATACATATTTTGTGGCTCCTTGTTTTTTTATATTTTTTAAAATTAATTGAAATAATCATGAATGATTTTGATTCTTATATGTATTATTAAATATGAAGCTTGTTATTTAGTTTCTATTACTTCGCTTATAACTGAGGCAAAGCAAGGTAAATCAACATTGATGATATATTATTATAATTCATACCAAGAAATGTTATGTAATAGAATTTAGTAAAACCAAAATCAAATATAAATGTATTTTAAATTCATATAAACTTTTCTCTTATCATCGATATAAAAAAAGAGCAATGACTAATTTCATTTTAGTTTTACTTACTATTTTAATATGAGTATTATGATATACAATGTATGAAGTAATATATTCTGAAATGATACTAATGATATTATTTGAAATCACATCATTCTACTAATATTAAAGATAATTGTGTTCAGCATTTACACAAATGCAATGAAGGCACATTTTTTCTCTATATTTAACTAGCAAATCGTATTTTTATACTTATCATTAAAATAAAAGTAGTTTTAATTATGTTTTCCGATCGATTTTTATTTAAAAAACATTTTTCCTGTAACAACAACTTTGTAAAGATTAGTAATCTAGTGTTATTTACAGTATTGTAAATTTTGCTATTTTGTGAAAACTTATAAATTTATCATACTATCAGCTACTTGCGCAGATTAAAATTCAATGATATACAATTTTTTAAAGTACACTTTATACTAGTTACTGCGATGTTATTTAATACAAAAGGTTATTAAAAATTCCAACTTCAGAATAAAGACATGAATTCTTGTAACTAGATTATTTTAATGAAGCAAATAAGAATGCGACGATGTACTTGAAAATTTTGTTAATCATTTTCTTCTTGTAAATGGAAAAAGGAGAATATAGAAATAAAAAATATCTTTATCTTGAAATGCTCCAATATTTATTTCAATTTAAATTAACACAATAACGTGAATAACACGAAAGAGATGCATTACATTCCTCCTGTAAAATGATTGAAACGCAATAAAATTCATTTTTCGAGTTATTCATACTTTTATAAACAATGAAACTACTTAATAAAGTCAAATAGTGAAAAATATATTTCAGTTTTATTTTAATTAACTTTATCAGGAAATATGGCGATTGGACAAAAATAAAAGAAACATAATTTATCTGTGAATTTAAATTGGAATGCAGAAGCATCTTTTTTTTTCTTGAATGTAGAGTGAATGGAATTTTTTAAATTTTAAGATTAGATTTTACCGATACACATAATTTAAAATTAACTGAGATTCTTTGTACCATCTGAAATAAAGTTTTAATTAGTATGCATGTTTTGATAAAAATTAATCATATTTGATATGTATGTCAATTGCATAGAAAGCTTTTATTTTAGAAATACTTGATTTTATAAAATACTCTCCATATCACTAGACTCAAAATATGATAAATTAGTAGAATATTTCTTAGTATGCTTTTTAAAATGTATTAAATGATAGAATCTTACTAAAGAATAAACAAATAATTTATTTAATATTTTCTCCTATTTATTTCCCTTATCAAAATTAAATTATACTTTTAAAAAATATTTTTATTAAAAAGCAAATGAAAATTTTATGCTAATAATCAAGTTGAATCAATATTAAACTACGGGTCCCAAATAATCTTTGATTGTAATAAAATATTCAATTTTGCTTTATTGAAAAGTAATTATTATAAAGATTGTAAAATCATTCAAATTTTTGGAAATAATCTTAAAGAAATTTTCAACTAAGTTAAAAACAATTATATAGGAAATTGTTATACAGTTAATATTGGAAATAACTGTCTATTAAAGAAAATTATGTTAGAAAGAAATGCTTATGGCAGACAACATTTATTTTAAATTTGTAAATAAATGTTGTCTGCCATAAGCATTTCTTTCTAACATTCCTAACTTGAGAAGTAAAAAGAACAAAAATATATATGATGCGTAATATTAAATACTACTGTCTTTTTAAAGCACATTGTTGAATAAATCATATTACATATAATCATTCAAAATATCTTGTTTAATTTTTGCTATTTGTGTACCTCATCAAAACATTTTTAAACTGTAAAATTTAAAGTTATCTTAGCTTTATTTTTAGCTAAATACGATTAAGAAAATTATATACAGCTAATTACTCTTATTTAAATATTAAATAAATACATTTCTGGGTTAGATATTCCTCAATTCTAGACAGTTTTATTTAAATTGATAACAGCGAATAAAGGCATTGTTAAATATATATTTAATTTAGAAGTAATCATATAATACTTTCTGAATTACAATTTGTGCATATTAATGCAGATTCAATTCACAATAAATGACAAAATGTCTTTACTTTTTTCACTGCAATTTCATCATAAATGTATATATTCATACTAAATGCATTTATATTTAAATTGTTATTCATGAAAAAAATTTCCTTTGATAAAATTTTATTAAACTTGTAAAAAATCGGAATTTGAATATTATTCCATTGATCAATTACACGAAGAATCATATTAGCAAAGGTTACATTTTCTTGCCCAAATATGTTTCATACTTTTATTATATTTTAAATTACATTTTGTCTTTTTTACCATTAGTGCACAATAGTTTTAAATTTATGATTAAAATGTTAATATCAATTAAAAATAAAGATTTTTCCATTGTTTAATCAAGATGTAAATGATATTGTTTATATTTTTTCTCATATTTTGAAAAAAGTTAAAATTACGCATATGAAAGCATATTTTTTTTTTTTGAAAATTGTAAACGGGATTAAAAGTAAGGGTAAAAATTCTTAGTCTAGAACATTTGATACTATAATTTTAATTGGTAAACTTCAGTATGCTTATATCATAATCTGTAATGAGTAGTTTGATTTTTGGTGCAAAACAAATTTTTGGAAAAAAAGAAAACAATATTCACTTTGTTTCGTTTTATTTGACTTAATTATTAGCAAAAGTGACTCGAAATATAATAATTGTGATGATAAAACTTTAGCACATTACTTACGATTAACATTAATTATGTTAAAATCTAAATTTATCAAATGATATTTCCTTATAGTATATTTAGATTAATAACCAAGAATCATTAATTACAAAGTTTAATTAAAATCCAACATTAAAATTATTCTTATAGAAACTTTTATGAGACTTAATTTTAATACAGAAAAAATATTTTCACTTCATTTCTTGAATTAAATTTGTTGATGATTTTCAAATTAAGAAACAAATATTTTTAATATGTTTGTTCATTGAAGATTCAACCTGAAGATTTAATTGATTTAAAATATTTGAAGAAAACATTTTTAAGCTAATTTCTAGTAAAAGTGTTTTTACATAACCATTAAAATTGGATAGGAGCATTAAAATAATTTAATAATGCGTGTTTTTAACTTTTTTGAAATTGTAAAATATATTATAATGAATTATTTAGTGAAATTTCAGTACATGTCTGTTAAAAAAATTATATTTGAAGCTATTAAATTCAAAACATACACATAATGTTTGCTTTACTTAACTACAAATGTCATTACATTTTAACAAAAATTTATCAAAAAATTGAAATTCCTTAAAGAAAGTACCTATTTTTTTCTGACATGTTAATACTTATTACCAAAGAATTTTTCTACTAAAGATCTAAAGGATTTTGATACTAAAGAATTTTTTTTTAAAATTTAGATTTGTATTTATTTTTTATTCTTATAAAATAAATCCCAGTGTAAATACATGATAAATTAAATTAATTTGTCCACAATCTGATCTATTTATTACATAAAATATTATATTAACGAAAAGTTTCTCTTAGATGATTTTTAAAATTTTTAATAGCCAACAAGAGATGTTTTTATATGAACAATCAAATTTTATACCAGTTAAATAGTTTGCATTTCATTGAATTCTGGTAAAATTTTGACATTCTTAAAATATATTTAGGACTAAAAGTTTTTTGAAAAAAATATTGAAAAACTTATAGATCGTAATTAAAGTGTGGTAAGACAAATATATATTTCTAATGTTGAACAAAGCTATTATATGTTATATAATTGTTCAAAAAGGGAATATTTCATGAAATTTGGCTGGAATGACTAATTTTGAATTTTCTACTTTTTAAGTTAATCGATAAATTTAACAGTTAGAATTTTAGTCCTTTTTTTTAATTATCGTATATCTCATGCAAATAAACACACACACACTATTCGTAAATTTATATATATGAATTATAGAGATTTGCAAAAAAAAATTAATTCGATTTCGTGTTTAAAAAAAAAAAAAATATTCAAAAATTATCTTAAAACGTATTAAATATAATGAAATTGCAATTCATAAATGAAATAGTTCCTTTGAATAGATATTTGATAATGAATCAATATGAGTACAATTTAAATCTCAAAGTTGCAAAAGATATTGATTTCATAAATTTTGATTTCGCATTTATGATAATTTGATATTCAGTTGTTTAATTATTAGAATTACCTTAAATCATATTCTGTGTGATTTTTGAAATTTTAAATTAAATACAATTAGTTTAAATACAATAATTTTAAATTAAATACTCTTTACATCATATTTAAAAGGAGTTACCTTAATTTTTACTGAGAACACAATTATAAAAATATTTAATTGGCATTTTCTCTTCGAGAATTTTTTTTATAATTTAATTTTGAATAATTAAACTTTGAATATCTTAAGTAGTCGTATTTGTAAAAATAATTGATTAAAAAAAATCCATAACTTCAAATTTTTCTTCGTCTTCAGGTAATAAAATTTAAATTATTTTTGATTCTTTTTGTATTTCCCTTTTTGTAATAAAATATTATGGTGGTTAAGACAACCAATAAACCAATAATTAACCAATAAACATTTTCTGAACTAACTTGTAGGAAAATATTTAAATTGGTAAAACATCAATTAAATTATTTAAAAAAATAACAAAACTACTTTTTTTTTAAGTTGAAAGTAAATGAAAATTATTTTTGTTTATAAACATGCAAAGTTTAAAAGTAAAATTTACAAGAAAAATTTTAAACAAAATATAAAAATTTGAAATTTTTCTAAAAATATTTATTTCACAAAAACAAAAAATTCAAAACAAAACACAAAAATTTCATTTGAGTTAATATTCTTATTCACTAATATAATATGTATGGAAAAATTATTTTTTTTATAAAATACACTTGATATAACATAAATAATGTTAAACTTGTCAATAAAAATATATCTGCGCAAGAATATGTAAATTTTATGAAAAGTAACGATGTGTGTTTATGTTAATTTCATTCTTAAGTAGCTTAAATTTTCTTAGGAACATATATATATTTTAAAAATCCAAATTATATAAATACACTAAATTGAATTCAAAACAGCATTACATGCATATTTATGATGAAATATTTATGATTTATGTGCTTTTCTTTAATTATAAACTTCAAGTAATTTATTAAGTATAGCATGCATTCAAAAAGGGCCGCTTTTCTGACTATAAACTTTCATTTTCTTTTATAGATTTAGCTTCATCTCATTAATTTTAAGAAAACTAATTATGAGTTTAATTAAAAAATTTTCTCCTTTAGTATTTCCTTTCTTATGAAATGAAAAGAAATCTCTCACATTTAGTAAAAAAAAGAAAGCAAAAATCAATTTCTATGATTTTTCTACTCGCAAAAGAAGAATTCTTGAAAAACGAAATTCATTTTGAACAACAAATTCATTTTAATCCATTTTTCGGTAGTTATTAATGTGAATGTGTTACTTTCGTGTTTTGAAATCATTAATATTTTCAAGTTTCTATTATAGAGAAATACATTTTAGTTTTGAAGTCTTCTGCAAATATAAATGGTCTGTACCTTTCAAAGGTTGCCCAATCATTTCATCATTTCTCCCTACCTTTTTTCCCTATTTCTTCTCTTTTTATGTTATGAAAATATATTCCTTTTTCACGAAGAAAAGATAAAAATAGAAATTTTAAGAAAATGAAAATATTGCGATTTTTAGTGAGGGAAAGAAAGCATTAGGTAACACCTTTTGTTAATGTTTTTAACTCAAGATGTTCGAAGTTTTTAAAGAAACGTTAAGTTTTTCAAGAACTTATGCACTACAAGAAACTTATTGGTTATTTT
>JAPDSC010085126.1:0-12000 GCA_026290005.1 Latrodectus geometricus | reverse complement strand
CACAGATCTTATCAATATCTTGTATAGATTTATTTTAATTTTTATATTAATTAATTTAGACTCGAATTGACTTCTAAATCCATAGAAACATTTGTTGGACATAGATAACTTGTTTGTTATTTTAATTTTAATGTTGTTGTTGCTTGAGATTGTTGTGCTTATATATTTAAATTACTTAAAACTCTCAAATGTATCATTAGTTTTCTTAAGAGATGTCTATTGATCTATTTGTTACTATCATAAATTTTGTATTATCTTCTTTGAGCGTCAGGCCCACCTTTCCAACTGCCTTTTTAAACCTGACAATGATGACACTTTGTATTGTATTCAATTGTGTCAAATTAAATTTTCGTAAAGCCTTTGGAAGTTTTTGTACTGTAAATATTAAGAATAAATATAATTGATTTTATAAAAATTATTCATTTAAAATAAAACTATTAAAATTAAAAGAATTAAAATATTCTGGATTTTGTTCCTTAGGTATTCATCTATCTCTAATTTTCACCTTTATATGCAATAATAAAAGATCTTGAGCAGGAAATACACAGAGACAGGCTGAATTTAAAACTAGATTCTAATTTTTTCCCGGGAGATTTTTTTTTTATAAATATGTCAGTAATATATTGAATTTAAGTAAAACTTTAATCGACTAACATCCTTCCTGACTGAGGGAAATGTTTCCTCTAGAAATAGCACAATTTATGAAGAGAAGGTATTCTAGGATTAACATTTTTCAATGACATTTTAAAACTAAGACATTACATCAAATGAGATATTGAATTATTTGAAAACGTATTTATGTACAATAAAATTTACTTCATGTTTTGAAATCTATAGAACTGCTTTAAATTTTTCCACTTTTAATGACGTTTTAAACTTATGAACAAATTTATGCACTTCAAAGCTCCCCTCCATGAAAATACGAATCAACAAAGTTAATGCAAGCAAATTAAAATATAATTCAACACTTGTGAAAAATATCTAAGAGGCTATTCAATCTGTAACAATTCCAGTCAATAGCTGAGACGCTTTTTCCTACTTTATAAATATAAAGAAATTCAATAACAAGGTATGTATAATAAGGCATTCAATAATAACATTCATGTATGATCTTAGTAGAATGTAAACTTCCCCATTATTTATAAAATTATTATCATATTTATCATAAAAAAATAATTAATAAATAAATTAAACTTTTTTCAGTAAAAACACAACTAAAAAAAATAAAGATAGAAGAATTTTTTCTTCTTATTTGATTATTGCTATAAATACACGAAATATAATGTTTAGTACATATACTGATTAATAAGATCCAACACATAGATATATTGCCATGTCAGAAAAGATTATATAAATCGGCGGTATTGAATCATAAGAGAGAAAGAAAATAAAAAAAACGTTGATTAAAAAAATGAAGAAAGAAAAAAGAAGTCAATGTATAGAAAATAATTGCCAGAAGCTTCTGGAAAATGTTTCTACGACATTTAACAGAAAATACTTTTCTGAGCATTTCTCTCTTTTTTCTGACATATCAACTATTATTTTAACAAGATAGAAGAAACTAAGAATACAAAATAGTAAGCCTAGCTATTTCTTCATCTAGAAGAAATAGGCATACATCTCTAAGTTACAAATAAAGATTTTCTTTACTTTTCTTTTTCAAACTCACGAATTTTCCGTCTTTCACTTAAATAAACCTATTTCAAATATAGGAAAATTATTTAATATTAATTTAAGTTGAAATGTATTAAACTCTTAAAATGTACATTTGGAACTTTCTTATTTTAGGCTACAAAAATCAATAATATTTATAAAAAAAGAAAGATAACCAACAATATACATTACAGAAAAAAAGCAAAAAAACTTACATTTTTTTTTCATAGGCTACTTTTTATATTTAAAAGGGTATATTCTATGACAAGAGTTAAATTTTTAAATTAAAAGAATACTGCTCAAACAAAGCATTTATTTTATGTAATGGAAAGATTAATGAATTTATAACCTTAGGAATAAAAATTATAATTCTGCAATCCATGATTACTTCTGTTAATTAAATAGAAGAAGTACTTAATTAACAGTAATGAAAATGGTAATCTTAACAAGAATTGAAATTACTAATTTCATTGATATAAATTACAACAAGGAATAGGCATCATGTTAGTGAGGGCATCATTTACATTATCGGAAGATCGTGATTTCGAATTCCAGCTTAACCGAAGTTTGGTCGTGTTTACTAAATACAGTGCATAGATATGTCTGGGCATGACAGACTAAGTATTAATGGATCTTCTGTTCGATCCCTGCTTCTAAACTAAAAAAGGATTCTCCCCGCTGCTTCCCTATAACATTTAGGGCTAGGCAATGTTATGCTGGGGCAACAACAGAATTAGTTACAGCAAAAAAGTATAAAATGTGTATCAGAGGCAAAAAGTTACAAAATAAATACGATACTAAATTGTTATCAACAAGTTTTGACGAGAGTAGCTCAAATTACTATGCTGAAGTTACTAACGTTAAAATAATTCTGCATCAATTTGCAATGTTTGATTCGAAGTGATTTTATTTAACACTCAATGAATAGTAGTATAAATTCCTTAGATTGACTATTTCTCAAGTCACTAAGAAAGGCTAATTTGGAGACATGTTAGCATAGCATTGGCAGAGGGTATTCCAAAGATATTTTGTGAATAATCGTTAGGATGTTCTGAACTCGCATTCCACCATTTCGAAACTGGGATCTTAGAGTGAATTCGTGGCCTTTATAGAGTGACGTTAATGATGACAGTCCTATTAAGATGTCTAATGACATCCAATTAAACAAGAGCAACAAAACTTAACAGCTGAAACATGAAAGTCTTTATAGCAATAGAGTTCAACTGTCCAAAGACCTTGTCTTAGATAATGCAATTCACAGCGATATTTGAATGGAACTCCTGCCTAGATCATCATGCTCCCACTTTTGAATGCATGATGCTTTGATGCATATTTTATGTTATATTCCCAAAATTCTTGCATACTTGTTATCAGATGGCTTTCAAACCTCGAAACAACACTCACGTAATTTTCTCCCATTCAAAGAGCTTAATTGACTTATTGAAAACAATAATAGATAGAACAACAATAGGAATATCTTTTTAGATTTTTAGCAATCACAAACTCTTGGTATCCGAATCTACAGAAAATTACTGAATTTGTACCAGGAAAAGTATTTTCAGCATCAGTTTAACACTTCCGACAACACTCAAAAATTTCACACATGAAAAAGTTTGTCCTTCCATTTTACTTTACTATAGCAGCAATATGTCTATATTTCACTGTAATATTAACTTTTAAGTGATTGGATAAGATCATCAAATACTTGTTGACCTAGTTAGAAAATGCATGGATAATCCTATAATACTTTGATTATAAGTGTTGAATATTATAGAAGTGCTCAGAATATTCCATTCTTCATTCTAAATTACAGAAAAACAAATTGAAAATAAATAGATAACATTAAACCATGATTGGTTGTTACGCAGCTTATTTATGTACTATAACTTATTTTTGTAGTAGGAATACGACACAGGCTCCATGTGGTGTACCCAGGAAACGTTTTGACGGCCAAATAGTCTATACTTCCGGTAGGTTCCATCTGGTAAAGCAAAGTGTGGAAAATAGTAGATGAAAATTAATCGTATAAATAGGAAATTGACGACCTCGCTTGTTTACCAGATAATTTGAAACGTGAGTGCAATGGCCTTTTTAAGTTACTCACTAGTCATGATAGCCTAGGCGAGAATCTTCACAACATTGGAATTTTTGTCCAACCTTTTTGCCCATTCTTTGATCTTAAAGTAAATATGAACTGAGTCCATCTTCGTCATTGCAGGACACTTCTTGGCTACGATTCCGAAATCTTTTGATATTAACGGACCGAAGATGTGTAAAGCGATGACTATGGTCATTTTTCACTTTGTTCTATCCTATCATTTTTTAGGGTTTCTAGTACAAACTTCTTGTTGCATATAAATAACATTTCTGTATCTTGTCTTACCATTAGATATAAAGAAATGTGTGATAAATTACAGCAGCTATTATCTTATTCACTACCGGAAATAAATAGAAACATTGTGTTTAGTTTTGAAATCAAATGTATTTGTTTCTTTAAACTTTTTACATTTTCAAATATGTAAACTTTAAATTTTTCTTTCCTCATTTTCTGAAAATACATTTCATAATATATTGTAAGTATAAATCACAAAATATTGAATGCGAGTTACCACAAATAAAAAATTAAATTATAGCTAAATACTGAAGCAGGAGTATATCACCATTCATTCTTTCGTAATGGTTTTATTTAAATTTCATTATTAATAAAACTTTTTGTAGTTTACATTTCAGAAAAGCTTGTTTAAAATTAAATACTGTTTACTTACCATTCATGGCACCCCATAGTAAGGTTATCCATAAAATATTTGGTGCAAAGAAACAGAGAGCTGCGCTGATGGTTCCTATAAAACCTCCAATAATCATCATCTTTCTTAGGCCATATTTTTGGCCTAATATTCCTATAATTGGACCTGAAAACATAGCCTTATATGCTTGAAAAGACAGTTGAAATAAAATAAGTGCATATTAAATGGGAGAATAGCAATTTCTTTATTGCATTTGTCAATTATTAAGTAAAAATATTTGAGAATTGAGTAAAAATATTTGAGAAAAAACAAGATTTTAATGATCTTCCCTTTCGGATACGCGACCGAGAAATCTTTAACTGAAAAGTGCATGCTTGTTTTTGTGTTTGTTTCAATAATTTTAAAATTTTTATTTTCCAGACAGATTTATTTCTCTGCTTTTGCATTTTCTAATGCAATTTTTCTACAAATGAAACTGTCTCCTAAATTAAAAGTATTCATATTTTACAATTCCATCTGAAATGAGTTTCACCTTCCCCATCACATATGTATTAATACTATTCAAAATACACTGTTGGCCACCGTAAATGCAACACGCTGAAGGGAGAATGCAAATAACATGAAATTTACAACATCCTTTATCGGAGGGGAGATATGCAAATGATTAGAATTTCAGCGCAGACGCACATCACACGTGCCCTGCGCGCAACTTCAAAGCACTATTTAAGGCTTGGAGATTTCGACGATTTCAAGTTCGGCAGTTGTTTTTTTCTAGAAGCTTGTTTTAAAAAAAATATTTAACAATTATGCCTCTTTGAAAACAGGGATTATTTTTTGATCAAGTATCCGAGATCGACAGAGGAAAGATAGTGGGCTACCGAGATTGTGGATTATCTTTCAGGGAAATCGGCAACCATGTTGGACGAAACCAAACAGCTATAATGCTGATATGTGATCGATGGAGACAGAAAGATACAAAGGACAGACGTGTTCGATCACATCCACCTTAGTGCACCACTTCACGTGATGACAAGAAAATTGTGCGCATGACAGTGTCAGATCGCTCAGCCACATCGCGAACCATAGCACAGCACATTCAGTCTGTAAAGCATTATCTAGTGTCTGCTCGTACCATTAGACACCATTTATAACAGAGAGCTCTGTCGCATGATGTCCATTGCTTCGTCTCCCCTTGACGCAGAACAGTCAACTCTAAAGTTAATGGTGTGATGAAAGAAAGATGTGGATGGCAGAATGGAATGAAATTGTTTTTGCTGACAAGTCACGCTTCTGTCTGCAACACCACGATGATCGCATTCGAGACTGGAGACACCGTGGAGAAAGGATGCTGAACAGCTGTGTTATGCACCGTCACACTGATCCTGCAACGAGTATTGTGGTATGGGATGGTATTGGATATCATTCTCGCACTCCTCTAGTACGCATTGTCGGTACTTTAAACAGCCAGCACTACATCTCCGAGGTGTTGGAGCCAGTTGTCCTTCCTTGCCTACAGGGTTTGCCCACAGCAATATTTCAACAGGATAATCTGTGACTACACGTGGCGTGCGGCAGTTGTGTTTTCCAGCAATGGCGGCTACCCTGGCTACTGATTTTGCCAGAAACCACAATTCACAGAAGTATATAAATTTAATCATTTTATATCTACAAAATAAATTATGTTGTAATATCTCTTATCTTTGTTGGTGGGAGTTGCAATTTGGGTGGCCAACAGCATATAATGCCTCTTAATAAATTCATGAAATATGTTCCCACTGTTATGGAATTCTAAAAAGTAACTATTAAAAGAATCTTTAAGGAATATAGGCCAATGAATTTTAAAGTGTATTGTTGGTGTAATGTCATGCCACCGTTTATAACCTATCACAGATCAGTTTCCATCGTTGATTTTAAGTTATGCGTTCACTGCTTTTTCATACTTTCCAACAGATCAAACAGGGCTTTAGATATTAAATCTTTTTATCTTATTTGAATGCCTAAACTCTATTTAAATTAATAAAGGAAATTATATATTGTTGAAATGTGAAGAAATAAGCAAATAATATACATAAATATAAAATATTATGTACGTAACAGGAAATATGTGTAAAAATAAAAGATATATTTAATATACCTGGATATATGTTTATAAACTTGAACTTTTAAGACAGTATCAAAAAATAAAGTGAACATTTATTTGTTTAAATGAATTATTCGCATATATTTAAATCTGTTTTTTACTTAATACTTTTAATATTGTTCACCAAAATATTTTATTTATTTTATTTTTAGATTCCATTTGTCTTATAAAACGTACAACAAAAATTATACATATCTTAACTTTTATTATTAAACTAAACTGGTTTACATCGTTCTAAAATTATTTAAATTTTTATCATTTATCTTTTAAAACCTATAACAAAAATTATACATATCTTAACTTTTATTATTAAGCTGAACTGATTTACATCGTTCTAAAATTATTTAAATTTTTATCATTTATCTCTTAAAACATATAACAAAAATTATACATATCTTAAATTTTATTATTAAACTGAACTGGTTTACATCGTTCTAAAATTTTTAAAATTCAGTCCAGTATATGTTCAGGAGATGCCTGGAGTTTGTAGCATTTGGGACAAATTGGGAAGGCCTTGCTACCCTCTACGAAGGTGAGGCATTTCAAGTGATCAGAGGCAAGATGCACAAGGCAAGTGCAGGATTTCCTGTCATAGGAAAGAACCAGAGGAAGTCCTGGCTTTCTTGTCTTTGTAGTGGTGGTGAATCAGAGGTACCTGCCAATCGGTTTTAATCTGGGCCTTTTTCTGAGAAAAAAGTTCAAGGGTAGGTAAGCGCGGAAGAAGAAGGAGCAGGATGACCTGAGCAGTTAAATACTAAAATCCATAACCGTAACATTTTCAAGTTGCATACAAATATTTAAATATTTGTGCAAAATATTCATTTTAATGATCAAATATACAAAAAATATTTTCTAATCTTAAATTTTATAATGTAGCAATTGTATAAGTACTTATAAAATCATTTGAAATTAATTCAAAAGTAATAGTTTCACTTCAAGTTGATAATATCTAAATAAATGTAATATATATATATATATTATATATATATATATATATATATATATATTTATATATATAAATTCCTTAATATTATATTTAATTGAATTTGAAAGGTGATTCATAGCTTTGTAGCTAGAATTTATAATAGTAATTAAAATTCATATCAAAATGAGTAATTTATCTCTGAAATTTGGAAATAAAATTCGACAAAGAATGTTATTGAATGCAAACGATGATATATTTTTTATATTAATTAATTTTTTATTAATTTGAGTTAATTAATTATTTAGATTTTCTTATAAAAAAAGTGGAGAAAATAAATATTTAAATAGGCAATTGTAAAGTTAGTATTGAGATAATAATAAAACTATCTGATTTGAGTTGAATCTACAAAATGTAGTAGTTGAAGAAGAAATCTTTCACACCAAATATCCAAATGAAAATCTTATTAAATACATTTAAACATTTGCTTCGTTAAAATATGTTTCCCTAAGAAGAAAACCATAAGAACCATAAGCCACCCCAGATAGCAAACAATGTCCAATGAACATCCCTCGGACATCCAAAACATCCATATTTGATCCTCCGACGTCTTGGATGTGATTTGGACGTCCACTGGATGTTCTTTGAGAAAGTCCTCAGGACAGCCTTGTAAAGCTGTTCTAAGAATGTCTTTTTATGGATCTGTTTTGGACGATCTGTTGATAAACATCCTGAAAAGGTTTTTTTTACATCCTTTTTTGGTTTTTCTAACAAATGATCTGAATGCGTTTTTTTATTTACTTATAAAATTAAAAAATCATATCAATTTGTTAATAAATGTAAATAATTTTGTGCTACATTGTATTTAGCAATTAAAATGAGAATATATTCTCATTTTAATTAGTAGAAATCACCTTATGTAAAATTTATGAATTTTTGTGCTATTAAAGATCCTGTCTTTTATTTCATCATAATTATAAACAAAGATATATGTAAAAACAAAAGAGTATGTTTGGCAAAACTATATTTTTTTGAATACGACAGTTTAAAAGGGATTTTCAAGGGTTATACGACTGCTATGAAGACAGTACATATATTCTAAAGGTAAGTTATGTCAATACGTTAGATCAATACGAATTGATAAGTTTTAAAATAATTAACAGATTACAAAGTATAATAATATTTTTAAAATATGTTCATAATGTTTATTCAAATTTAATATAATGTTGTATTTACTTCCGCTACATTTTGTTTTCCAGGTAAGGAAAAAAAAATCTTGGTAAAATTTTCTCTTGTTACAATTTAATTTATATAATGCAATTTTGACTGAAAATTACAAACGTTCTTCAGTTTATTCTTCACCATTAAAAATATCATTTAATTAAAATAATTAAAGCGCTTATAAAAACCGTTGATTTTCTCGAAGAGCATTTAGAAAAAAGAATTATTTATGTACGGGACATAAATTTTTTTATCTGTTATGTTTATATATTATATTTATATTTTTTATCTGTTATATTTTATATATATATTTATATAAGAATGCAAAGGCTTTAAATGCGATTTTATCAAATTCAAAAACTCGAACAAGTTAACGCTAAACCAACAAAGTTAGAGTGCACGCACGTTTATAAATTCGTAGTTAATGCCGAAGTTCTAAATAAAAAGACTTAGTGTTAAATCAAGCGAAAGAAATTTGCTCCGTTCATTTAAACGCATGCGCAGAAAAGCTTACATTTCAAACCGGAAGTCTGCTTACGTCAAGAACCGGAAATCTGCTTGGGGAGCCGCAAAGAATCGCTGGTAGTGCTTACACATCGAACAACGTGAACGAAATTTTAAATAAGAGGATTTAAATACTAAAATATTAATAATATATAGAGGATTTAAATACTAGAACTTGTTATAACTTTTCACAACAAAGAATTCTATTGAAGGTGAGTGTAAAAATGTTTATTGTTTATACTTAAACTTTTAAAAACTTATATATACTATTTATCATAATTGTTAAGCCTTACGTTACTGCTATCAAAAAGTAGATGATTGTGAACATATATTCCAATGTTATAATTCAATGAATATTTTAATTTGCCCATTATTAAGATCATAAATGCTAAAGACTTTATTTTTAAATTGTTTTTTCATGTTAAGAAGTTAATATTAAGGTGTGATGTAAAGTACTTGTATTGTTCTAATCTTATGTTTTGAAACTAAATATATGATTTCTTAATTTGTGTATAATTATTATACTGTATAATGCATCAAGTCTTTTCAATAAATAAATAGCAATATTCAGGCTGGCTAATTTTATGTATTCTTCTCATTTTACAATTTATGAATGTAGAAATTTTTAGTTTAAAAATTTTACTTTAAAATGTTATGAAAGATCATTTGTTAATCACATAGTAGCTCCAAAGTCATTATATTTTTTAAATTGTATTGTTTTAATGTGTTGAATGTATTTATAGGGAATCACAGAGCTAAAATTAAAACTGAATGCTAAATAATTCATTCCTAAATTTGAGTGTGTAAGTAGATTATTAATAGAAAAGTCATCTTACAAGTCATTATATTATTTAATCTTCATTTAGAAAGGAATATTTAATAACACAAATTTTATTTAATAATAAATTTTAAAGAAAAATGTATACATTTCTAACATGAAATTTTATTTTCTTAAAATTTTGCATGATGATTTCACTAAATAAATTTTTGATTCAAAAAAACAAATTTATATTCTCTTTAAATGAAAAAGATGCATCTCTAGTTTAGATTTTTCAGAAATTTTAAAGCAACTGCAGATTATAAAATTACGGCTGGAAAGGATTGAATTTTGGACTAATTTTATATTTAATCAATTTGAAAGGTTATTTCTTTATCAGACTAATTTTAATATGTTATAAAAAGTATTAAAAATTTAAAACTTGCTATTTCATTGTTGGGATTTGTTATGTCTTTAAGTCCATGTGTTGTTTATTTTTTAACAATCAAATGAGAATCTAATGGTGATAAGAAAATTATTTTGCTTTATTGCTTTACAAGTGTTGAATTTTTTTAACAGTAGCTCTTTTAAACTAATTTATATCTTTAAAATAAAATTTAAGTTGTTGAAATAATCATTAAACCTTAACATATAAAGTTTTGTTTCTGATAATCTTGATCTTTCTAGATTATCTTATAAAATATTAATTTATTTTTTTAATAATAGATGCAGTCTGTTTTCATATGCCTCAAGTTACAAAAGCAGTGATGGCTAAGAGCATATTGAATTGGCTGCGGCATGCTGAAGAAAGGGCGGAGAATTAGAAAAAAATAATGATTGTGTAAATAATAATGATTTTAATAATAATAATAATTGTGAATAAAAATTGAGTGTGTATATAGAATTCTGTGAAATTAACAATCTAATAACTATATTTTGTCCCAAATTATATTTCATTTAATTTCTTAAATTCATTTGATTTATACTTAAAACTGTGCAATTTTGAATCACTCTTTAAATGAAAAAAGAATTTTGAATATTTCAAAGAAAACAAAATATAATTATGGTGTTTGAAATGGAATTATGGTGTAATAAATCATAATGATGCTGTTAAAATAGTCTCATGGAAACATTTCAGAAATTGGCTATTTTCTTATGTGAGAAAAATAAAAATTAGATAATTATTAATTAGAACTTAATTTAAGTGTGCCAATTGAAATTGTGGATTCTCTGTTATTTAAATGATTGTTGTAGATTAAATGAGTTAATTTTCATGTGCATTTGTGTGTGTGAATAAAATGTTTTGGTATATATATACCAGTGTTTTATATACATATATATTTATTTATTTTTCTTTTTTAAAATACAATCGTTTAAAAATTCTTCCTGTGTTACAAACAAATGCAAATATTTTAATCTATATTACAATATATATGCTTATATTAAAATTGATATATTTGTATTTATTTCTTCTATGAAATTTTAATCGCTTAGCAGTTCCCCCTGTTTCACATAAGCATAAATTCAAATATTTAAATCTATATTGATATATTTGCTAATATTGTAATGCATTTGCTTATATTAAAACATGTATATTTCTCTTATATTTAAAAAAATGCTACATTGTTTAAAAGTATGATATACTTCTAAACAATGTAGCCTTTTTTTAGATATCTTTCATTTTAAAAATTTAGCATTTAGATATACCCCAAAAGAATTCCTTTGTCAGAAGTATTAATATTTCCTTCCAATGAAATTTTCGGTTAATAATTTGACAATTTTATTGCATTTATTTTTTAGAACAGTAGTAATTTATATTCATAATAATGTTGCAAAAAAAATTAAAGAAAGGAAAAATAATTATTTTCCATTTCTTCATTTTTTTGCGAAATGGTATCAGTCACTACTTACAGAAAAAATAACAGTGAAAAAAGCATTATGAATAATAATGAAGTTATAAACAGAAGTACACATAATTATTAGTAAATAAAGTATGTAAACTTTAATAACATACAAAAAGTTTACTGAATTATTGCAGAAAAAAATAACAGTGAAAAAA
>JAPDSC010085124.1:0-13042 GCA_026290005.1 Latrodectus geometricus | reverse complement strand
TTTAGCAATAGAAACTCTAATATAATAAAACAAAATTATAAACGAAACCATACGTTTATTGCAACTACAACAAACAGCGGAATGAGACAACTTTAAGCTCGTTTCACTGATAATGACACTTGTCTATTTTTGAAAGCTATGTTTCTTTTTATGCAATGGACATTAAAAAGGTATCCAAACAGGATCAACTTAAAGTGAACTTGTTCTTTTATATAATTTTTGGGCATTATAGGTTATGATGGAAATTTCCACCATAATGCAAAGAAGGGTTAATTTAGAAATGAGTAATCTTAAAATCAAGCCAAAGTGAAAGACTAATATATTTTAATAGTCTGGTTTTGTAAATGTCTTTTAATCATTAATTATAATAATTTCTTGAATCAGCTATTTAGTCTTGTAAATTATAGAATACAGAGAAAATTCTTTACTTGTATTGTATTTATTACAAGATGTTTGCGAAAGAAGGATAATATCGATTATTGTTGAAAAGGGAATTTAAATCTGAATTGTTTGAGTAACAAAGCTAAGTGACACCAATCGTAAAACTGAAGTTTTAAATCATATAATATAAGTTTCTTTATATTATTGTTTCATTGTTGCTGTTGTCTTGTCAAGTTAATTAGTGAAATAAAATCAAATTGATCCAAAAATGTCCAAGACAGCTTTGACTTGATCAGCAACTTCCGTGGAATAGAGGAATTGATGCTTTGGATCGAGAGGGATACTAAAGAGCTTCACCAATATGGTTTGGCAAAGGTTTGGTCAGGAGAGAGTTTGGTGTCTGTGCAGTAAGGACAATTCCTGTAGCTTCGATTGTCATTGGGAAATGTTTTCATTCCTTTGAAGTGCTTGGTCTTCAATCTAGCTATGTTGTGGAGAGAATGGGGACTCAGTTTAGGTCAGGGATGGAGTGCTTTCGAGAAGAAGCATGAAGTAATCTGCAGTTGGCTGTTGCATCAACATCGTGTGGGTCAAGCTGTTGGAGAGCTGAGGGTTATCTTGGGCCTCCTTGGCGAGGATATCAGCTTCCTATTTACCATCGACATCGACGTGTACAGGTATTCACTGAAGAATACAAATTTTTTGGACAGTTGTTATTTTGTTTAAGAGCAGGATGATATCTTGGGTGAATTGGGTGTTGCCTCTTAAAATGGTCTGGAGGCCAGAGTGAGAGTCTGAAAATTGTTTCGCTCATTTAAACAATAAAATGCCTAATTTAAGCAAAAGCGAAGCTTATCTTGATAAAAAATCCTATTTACAAATGAAATTCAGATGACTGGCAATCATCCATGGGCGATAAATGCGAATATTATTATGTTGACTAATAAGTTGGGAAAATTAATTATTAGTGTATTATAATTTAAGTAATTTTATTTTAATATATTCAGAAATGTATTAAGATACCATTATAAACTATCAAATCCATTAAAAACACACACACATTAAACCTGTGAAAATTGCAAATTTTTCTTTTTAAAAAATGGCTTCTATGGAATGTCAATTAAACTTTAATATCTTGTAGAAAAACCTTTATATCTAAAAATCTCTTCCTATCGTTTAGGCATAGAGTAAGCTAGCTTGGCGTTTTTCGCATAGGAAATATTATTCCATTCCACCATAATCCCTCTTTTCAGCGTATCTTTCGATGGTATGTTATGTTGCCTAATCATGTGTTCCAATAAGTCCCATAAATGTTTGAAAGGATTTATATCTGGCGATTGTGGAGGAGTATGCATTTGATTTTCGATTTTATACAACAGCCAGAGCTTTATGTTGTGAGCAGTGTGTTTTAGATCAGTGTCTTGTTGAAACCAAATGTCATCGATAAGGTTCAAATCTTGTGCACTCTTCTAGAAATTTTGCTTTAATATATTTAGATATCCTATATTATCTAAAGTGGAGTTTATAAAAGTTTATCGACTTATTATATTTTTTGCCATCCATCCCCAAATCATTAAGCCACCTCCACCATGTTTAACTATAGTCACAAGATTTTGCTTCTCGAAAGCCTTGTCTTTTTTCTCCACACCAGTTTACGCCATTTGATGCCAAAAATACAAAACTTGCTTTCATCAAATCGTTACTTTTCCCAATTCTCTTATTACTTTTCTCCAAAACTCAGAAGGTTTATTTACATTCTCAGTAGCAAAATTTAAACGTATTTGCTTATTGACAGTTGAAATATCTGGCTTTCTACGAGTTACACGCCCATGATAGCCAGTGTTTTTTTCAGTGCTTTTCGTATTGTATCTTCATAAAAAGATTTTTTAAATCTTTCTCTAATATCAATTACTATTTGAGATTAAGTAATCTTTGGATTTAAGCGTATGGATTTCATGTATCTCATTTCTTGTAAAAGTCAGCTTAGATGACAGTCACTCCAAGGCTTTGAAAAGACAGATTTCGCTTACTTATATTTATTGATCACTCTTTAATTAGAAGAATGAGTTCTTCTAACTAACTTGCTAACTGCTTGGAGAGTTTTATCTTCATTTCTTAGTCTTCAGATGATCTTCCTTTCGTTCAGAGCAATCTCTTTTCATTTAGAATCCATTTTAACTTTACTTGTTTGCAAGTACTAATGTATAATGACAGCAAAAGTAGATTTTTATTTTATTTATTGAGATAAAATTAATAAGCAGTCAAAAATAAATTTAGACCATATTTCATTTCATACAAGCTCACGGAGGCTATAAAATGAAGATTAATTTCCAAATATCTTTGTAATTTGTACGCAGACTTTTTCTGGTAATTATTTTTTAATTATTATTTTTATAACTTTGAAATAATGTGCGTTATTATTTACTCCCCAGAATGTTTACTGTGCGTTTGTACGCCGACTTTTTTTGACAAGTGTATATTTTTAATGACAAATAGCTGTAAAAATATTTTAAATTAAAGCATTTATGGATTATTTATATTTTCAAATAGAGTAAGACAATTTATACATTTTAGGAAGATATTTAAAAACTATTAGATACACTTTGGTTTTTTATATGGAAATTATACTTTTTAATAGCAATTTTACACCATCAATTGTTTAAAAACTATTATTTTATATTAATGTAAACATCAAAATTTATTAAAATTAAGTATGCTTGAAAAAACGTTAAACGTAACAGAAACAATATATATGTGTTATAATATTTAGAATTTATTTTGAAATTCATAATTCTAATATTTAAATATGCGATCGAACAGAAAGTTCTAGAAAATACAGAAATTTTAGAATAATTTATGTTACGAAGAAAACATTGTAAAACTAGTATGTTAAAAGGGTAATGAATGTTGTTTATGAATGAATAATCAAAAATGATTGGAGAAAATAGTAAAATAATTTAAAATTCAAAACACATAAAAACGATAAAAATATAAACATTTATCTGTGAAAGTATTTTTTCATGGTGAAAGCACTGTTTACCTAAAAATTAAAGTACAAAATATTTATAACAATAACACGCTATTTGTGTTTATTTAGAAAATATGGAATATAATATTTTTTCTGAACAATAAATAAAGATTGGTGTATAAGTAAAAGTGGATTTAAATTTCAATTCTGTTTTATTCAATTTAAAATAAATATTAGGTTGAGGAAAAAGAAATCCATTATTTTTACGTGAACTTTATGTAACTTCTTTTGGATTCACATTGTAAAAAGGTTTAAGACAGCTTTCATGTAGATTTTTAGGTCTTGCGCGTTACGACTGCTGACATGCGGTTAACTTCGATCATTTTTGATATTTTACAGACATTTTCGACGATCCTGTATCCACATGCGAGGTGCATCTCTAACATCAAAAATACCCGAATGGAATCGACGAAACGAAAATTGTACGTAACTGGTTGTTACAGCCTTATATAGGACGATAAACACCTTTCACAATTTTAGCCACCTGGCTAACTATTTCGCCGTTACAAGAGAAAAACGAAAATGTATCGAATTTTCTGTTTGTTGTCTTCCATTTTTAAAACCTTGTACTCGTAACTGAATTAATCAAACAAAAAACCGCAAGAGGATATTTTAGTGTCAAATGTCACCTTTCCAACGAGCATAAATCTGAAATTGTTTGATAGATACCTCACGAGATATCGATCACTACAGACGTCTACCGAAAAAATAATGGATTACTTTTTTCCAAACTAATAATATATAATTAGACAAACATATCACCCACCACTTCTAACGGATATTGGTTATTCTTTTTCAATGGAGATAGGTAATAAATATTATAAAAATCTCACCATTTCGAATATATTTTTGGAAATGTTTTACTCAAATTTCGCTACTAAAATTGAAGAAGATAAAACTTGAGTTATTTAGAAAATGCATTGCCAATGTTTTTAAATAAAATAAAATATATATTTAAAACAGAAATGATGTCATTAAAAAAATATCTTGTTACTAATTGCTAAATTCTTAGTCATTAAATTAATAATATTAAATAATTAAAGATTTTTTTAAATTTTATTTTAGGTCTCGCAATTTTAAATGTACTTAGCAAAATTTAAATATCCGGAAAGGCTTCCAGACTACTTCCTTGTGAGCTCAATTACGCAACGTCATTATTTTAAATTTACGGTAAGCGAACTGAAGTAAGCATAATTGTTCTTCTCGAAAGGAAGAAAAGGTAAATTTAATACTTCACTACTCAAGCTAAAAAATGCGTTATTCTTTTTCTACACGAAATGCATAACTATGTATACATAAAAAGAGACAGACTGAATAATTACTACAAAGTGGATTTCCCAACCTACATATTAAAATAATATACTTCGAAATACTGTAAGTGTACAGGAAAAGGAGTTATTACTGGTGACTTAACGAATTCCTGCCACGAAAGACATTACAAATTACTAAAAACAATGAATTTTAGTCTTAAATTTGACTAAATTTAACAGAATTTTACAAAGACATCAGACAAAATGTTTGTAAATAGTTCTTTACATAAATTATTTACGTATAGAATTAAGTACAAATTTTTGTTACTATTAAAGGTTTGTTACTAGTAGAGGAAACTAGATAGTAAAATAATAAGAAACAAAGTATTATTATTATTATCTAGTTTCATTTTTATTTTATTATCGAATACATTCGAAACTTAGAGCAACGCAATACATTGCATTAAGGAATATATTTTTTTACTTTTGGAATTGTTCCGATTTATCAATTACCCTTGTCTTAATAATTATGTTATCTGCAAATGTGTGATTATAACTATAAACATACTTTTTAAGAATACACTCAATCAGATGCATTTACTTGATGTTTGCATATTTAATTATTTTAATTTAATATGAGTTTAATTTTTTTTTAATAAGAGGACACAGTCTGTGAAGACTTAATAAATAATGTAATTTTCTGTCTAAAAAGCAATTTTAATTGAGATTAAAATAAAAAAATCTTTAACTTGTAATTAATAAGGTTCGATTTTTTTATTACAAGTACACTCATTGTTTGTTTTTCAGAATGAAATGTGTGCCTATAATCGGGTATATCTCATAACATTTTGGAAAACTCCAAGCACAAACACCAACGCATATTTCGCAAAGAATAATTGCTATATATATGATATTAATTCCATTTAAAATATATACGGTACTATATTAACGTTTTATATAAATTTCAAAAGGAATAGTATTTTCTTTTCGTTCTTCCTAAAGAAAGAAAAACTTAAACATGATGGACAATTTAAATTAAAAAGACAAAATGAGAGCTAATTTCGTTAGTAAAAATGATTATGATGAATGCAAATTACATTAGATTGTATGATGAAAGCTACTAGACGTAAGTAAAGAAATGGTAAACAACAGCTGTTAGTGCCTGGAAGAGGAATCCAACCAGAAAGAGCTACATTTCTCTCTTTCCCTTAAAACATTCAGAATTTCCTTAATATATTTATTTAATATAGATTGCATGAGCACAAAATTAAATTGTTATTATAAAAACATTTTGGCTCTTCCATACATGTAAATATATAGTTTTTTTTTATTTTTATTAATATATTGCGCAATAAATTTTAAAAAATAATAAAAAAGAAAAACTTCCATGCATTAAAACTTGAAGGAAATGAGATATATTTCTTTATTTACATGATGAGTAAATAACAAAATTATAAACCGCCGAAATAAATAACATTACGTTATTTACTATTTTTGTTAGGCTTGAGGAGTATTTATTGAAGCAATCGATGCAGAATAATATTTCCAAAAACCATAAAGCTATCAGAGGAATTGTGGGAATAAGTGGCTCGAACAAAAAATATGATATATTTCTATAATAAAACTTGTGTAACTAAAGGTATCCAGGTATTCACGAAGAAAAGTAGTTCCGCCATATCTTGGATTCCCCAGGGCAAAAGCAGATAAAAAAAAACAGGATAGTCAAAAAATCAAATATTGCTGATTTGGTAAAAATAGTTGATAAGGGAAAAAGGAAACTAGATGCTCATATTTATATACAAGTACTTCAGAGTGAAAAATAAAAATCTTTTTGAAGTAAGTGATCTTTTTTGAAACCAAGAACTATGTTGTAATATTGAACAATGTCTCATTTTTGTTATTAATAAAGAATTGGCTTGAAAAATATTTTATTCCTTCAAAATTAATTTTTTATTTTCACAGATCAGCATAATAATACTTATAAGCCTTACACTCATTACTTGAGTTTGAGGTCTGCAAATAATCCTTTAATGGTATGACAATCCTGAGTGGGCCCTAGTCTTTCGAATTTCATTGCCTGCCATGGTGTTCATATATATATATATATATATATATATATATATATATATATATATATAAACACATATAACATTTCTGTTAATTGTGATGTTAATGGAATGAGATTTCTAAATAAAAAAATGACAGTCATGCATAGTATTTAAGTAATATATATATTCACCATTATTTAATATTCTAAAATTTTTATTAAATATAAAAAAAAATAAATTGTACGGAAATTACGTGTTAAAGTATATTCGGTAATGAAGAATTTTGAAAGAAAATTAAATGTTAATTTTTTTTGGCTTTATCTTAGAGTTTAAATTAATATAAATATTTGTTTTTACTTCACTTGTATTATTATCTGCGTATATAAACACCAAAAAATAATTTTAAAAACACCAATTTCCTTAGAATAATATCTTTATATCTGATTATCAGGAAAAACATGTAGAGAATATAATAGAAAATTAAAGTAATTATTGGCTTATTTATATCTTCAATGAAAAACTCTCTTTATCGTTAGAGCATATAAGCATTTGTCAATATTTATGGTTATAATATTTGTAATTATATATATTTGTTAAATGAAAGTATATTTAATGAGTTTTTAGGTGTAATTGGCGAAATAAAATCCCTAGAGTCAGAAATATTAATCACAAAAATTTTCTACTTTCAATAAATTGATCATTATTTAACCACACTATTTAAATTAATGTATCAAATTTCTTTGTCGAATCAAGGTCTCTAATATAGTTTTTATTATAATAATTTTGTACTAATTAATATTAAATTATTAATTATTAAAAAATCAAATTACTGTATATACATTTCTGGAATGCTTAACATTTGAATTTATTCCTAAAATAATTCATAATTCTAAAAATAAAATCTTCCTAAAATTTGGGAAGATATCATTACAAAAAATTTCTTACTTTTTAGGATGTTTTTGTTAGCTTAATTTATTGAAATTAAATCTTAACTTAATATTTTGTGATATTATTTGAATGTTGCTTTTAATATTATTTACTGTTTGAGATGTTTTCTTTGAATTTATTAGTATTAATGATATTTTATCAGCATTTTTTATATTTTTTAGTAAATAAAACTTTTATTTGTGTTATGTTCATACAGATAGGCATATGTAATATATTGTGTGAACTGTACCACACTGTCATGATGTCTATACTATTACATAATATGAATGATATTTTTATTGCGAATATATTCCAATTATTATTTACATATAGTTGCAAGTAAGTAATTAAAAAATGACTAGCGATATGTGTTTTACGTATTAATTCAATACATTTGATGGTTTGTACAATTTGGGATATTTCTAATTTATTTGATGTCAACTTTTAATTATATATCAATGTAATCAAAATACAAAGTTTTAAGAGTAATCAGTAAAGTCTTTTATTTGAAGGAAATTCGAAAATTTGAGGATTGTTTTTATTTTTAAAATAAAGCATAATGATGATATTGTTAAATCTATATCAGTTTACTTTTATCACATTATTATAAGCTTAGAAAAACTAATAATTCCATTACCATTTCAATTAAATTTATCATCCTATATCAAATATACTAATTCTCGAATCAATATCCTTGATTCACTTACAATATTCTTTATTTGCATTTAAATTTTTGATTAAAAAATTTAAAAATAGATATTTAGAATTTAAAATACAATTTCACTACAAAATAATTGAAATGAAACATTGCAAAGTCGACAAAATTGCACGTAAAATGCAGTTAAAGCGTAAGTAAATAATACATGATTCATTTGTATAATGGCAAATCTGATTACAATGATGTTAGGCTCAATGAACTTGTAATTACTATTCATTAACACGTCATTCATGACTAATGAAGCCTAATCTACG
Source organism: Latrodectus geometricus (assembly GCA_026290005.1). NCBI lineage: Eukaryota > Metazoa > Arthropoda > Arachnida > Araneae > Theridiidae > Latrodectus > Latrodectus geometricus. The sequence goes on along the minus strand of JAPDSC010085124.1, from coordinate 4,436 downwards.
CAGAGGATTCACGTTTCTAATATGTGTAGTGAAAATAATAGAGGCATGTTTAAAAATGTCCCAGAGAATTTTAAGATTTATTATTAGACAAAATATACAATTACATTTAACTATTATGGTCTACCATTTCATTTAACTACCAAATATATTTGGAAGTTGTTTCTGAATAATTTAAAATACCATAAGTCTTTTAATGTTCGCGGGTGTGACAATCTACCTTAGTTCAATAACCATTGCTTTCCTGACAGCCTGGATTTATTAGACTAGATTTTTCAGCCCCGACAGCTTGAACTTTTCAACCAGGCAATGTCCAGCAGCATTCCGCCCATGCTTGGAATTACCATAGAAATTGTTCTTAATCTAAATCCTCTTTCGGATTTAGATTAAGAGCAATTAGGATATACATCGACAACGAGTTTTTATGAGACTAAGGTATTCTTAACTATTTGGGACGTGGCTATTGATCTTTTTCAGTATATTTTCAGAACAATATTTTCTCTAATTTATTTAGGGTGCAGAAATTTTAAATATTTATGTGGACTAGTCACCACATTAAACACCTTTCATCATTTCCCAATAATACGCTTCTTGTAATTTATAAGAAATTTAATTGTTGCTCCGATGAATATTTTCAAATTCCACCCATAATTCCAAAGAATTAAAATTTCCATGGAATGTTGCCGCGTTTTCTTTTCCTCTATTACGTTTTGTTATATTTTTTCTTCATTTTGTACCTATGTATGACTGCCGCACATAATGGGTTTCTTCACTTTTTGCTTACCTTCCTAATTTTTTAAGATACGTATTTAAGTCTAATTATGTTTTTGTGTTAACAGCATTCATATTGTGCCTAAGTTTTAACTACGAGGTAATTATTTATCTACATTTTGAAAATATAGATTTAGAATAAAAAAACAATTTATGGAAAATGACTTATGAAAAATAATATATAACCACCATTGTCATAATATATTTTAATGTTTTAATTCCTTTCGCAGAATATAGTTTCAAAATCTTTCAAACTATTTTATAGTTGAATAAAAAATAAAGAATGTTGAAGTATTCTAATTTATAAATATTTTAAGGAAATTATTTAGTGTCTAAGTATTTTTAGAGTTCTATTTTGAGATATTACAGATTTTATGATAATAATTATATTTATTTCATCTACAATTTAAAAGTTTCTATTATACTATGTTTACTATTTAATAAATAGAACTTTAGAATATAATAAGTAAATAAACCTAGAAAAATATTTAGTAATAAATATATTAAGTATTTTTCAAACCGTGCTTTTCAAATTTATAATATTTAACAAATATATAAATGACTTATGAAAATTTTAGAATGCAAAAGAAACTTTCATTTCTAATTTCGAAAGAAATAGATTTTTGATTTTACTTCATAGAAGAAACTTATGACAAATAAAATTTACAGAATAAAAGAAATATGAAAAATAATTCTGAATCGTGGACAGTTTAACAGCTTATAGTTATTGTGGGGTTTTTGTCACCTCCACAATTACTTTTTCACAAAGAATCTTTCATATAAGTAGTGGTTAGTATTTTTAAAAATCGGAAACTTCCAAACACATGCCCAGATAAATATTCTTGCAAAAAAATAGAACAACATCAATTTACTGTTTTTAAGCCAAGCTAATGTAGAATCAAAAACATTTTACGCTTTACTTGTAGCATAATAAATTACATCTAGTAAATGACCTAAGCTCTAAATCATTGATAGGATATAAACTATTGAATCTTTTTATGATCAAAATATTTCCAGAGGGCTCACTCATCTATAGTATTTTTCATATTCGTACATGAAATAAAGGTCAAAAGCAATTTAACATATTTTTCTACGTACATGAGAGCCGAAAAAACAAATACGCTACATTCAAATACATATTGTTGTGCTCTCTTGCTGTTATTCATTACTCTGAAAAAGAACAGAAACACAACATTCATCTTTTACTGTACAAATAGATTTATAAAATTGCACCCAATAGTAGTAAAAACTGCATCTTTATATTCCTTTAAAATTCATTGTTTTTGATTACAAGCGCAGAGAAAAATATTCCTTCACTTCAGAAAATATATGTGAAATAATATAAATGAGATAATAAGTAAATTTATACTCAAGATTGTTATTAGATGAATCTTCAAAAATCACATAATATTCTTGAATTGAAAGTTTAAAAAATGAAAGGAGATTTTTCTGAATCCTCAAAAATTATTTCCAGTCACATGAATTTTAAATATTTTGAACTCTTTATAATTTTAAAAATAAAATGTATAATAAGATTATATTGAGTACGTGTATATTTCTACTATTGAGAAAAAATACATTTGTAAGGCGGAAAGTTTTTATTTTGATACGTCAGAAGAAAAAGCAGTTTTTACTGGTTTTTCTTCTGGTGGATACGTAGCCCTTACTTTTTTTTCTCAGCAATTTTTACAGTAATATTTCCTACTTAAATAGATAAAAAATTAATAACCTATTTTATTATGTAAGAAATTATGAAATATCTTTAGTTAATATTTGCAATTAAACGATTAATTGATTTTTCGTTCTTTTAAAAGTCATTTATAAATCTTACTATGTGTTGAATAATTTTATAAATATTTTCTGAATTCTATTATCTATAACTTTCAGAGAATGAAAAAAAAAATATTATCATAACTTTTATGATTATCTTGAAAAATATTGAATAATATTGAATTTTTCGAATAATTATGATACAGTTATAATTGGAGTAAAATCAAATCCACACAATATAATATCATTTTGGAAAAAATATATGTATACATATACTTAGTTATACAAATAATAATAAAAAATATATAAAATATATAATAAATGTTTTAAGGAATTTTTAATAAAATTATAGCACTAATGTAACGTAATTTTTATTTAAACGTGGCTTATTTTAAGTAAAAGAGTTGGTGTTTTTCTCACAAAGTTAGATGTAATATCTCAAAATTAATATTTCATAAAATAATTTGCGATTTAATACTTTATAAAATTAAACAATCAAATTGCATTTTAATTCGAATTTAAATTTTGTTGACCATTAAAAACGAAGGAGAATATTTTTAATTTAATACGTTCCTTAATCATTTTAATTCATCATTTTAAAAAAGTTTTAATTTAAAGATTAGCAAGAAAAAAATTAATCAACACAAATTCTGGATACTAAAAATAAAATATTAAAGATTAATTATGATTAATAAATAAGATTAATATTAATGATTGAAATATTCATATGTTGAATTGTCTACAAATATCCAGGCAATTGTTTCAAAACACATGCAAGAAATTTTTAAATCACATATAATTTCCATACCATAACAATTTCTTTTGAAATTAAAAGAATAACATAATATAAAGCAATTTTTTATAAACAAAACACTAATATTCTAAAATATTCAGTTCAAATAATAAAATTAATATAGATCAAAACAATTGAATTAAAAAATATGTAAGTATTTAAATTGATATGATTTAAGCATTTTTAGAATAATAATAATAAATGAGAAATTTTATTTAATGGATATTTTCTGGTGATTGTAGTTATAAGGAGATTATATTTATAATATAACCGAAATTTATTTTATTTAAAGAACCAAATTATTAATGCTAATCTCCAAGGTGTCTTTTTTTTAAAAATTAATCTTTTCAATTTTTAGAATAAATAAAAAACATTAAGGAATTTTTGTCATAAAAATAACGTACCAGGTTTCACATGTTTACAAACTTTATTTTTTACGTAATCAATGTTTATGTTGTTGTTGTCGTGCGCCAGCCAGGCTGTCAATATGGGGTGCGCTGCTTTTCTTTTCCAACTGAACCATATTTGGTGTGGAGTCCAACTTCCTCAGTACAAACATGCCATAGGTACCCATTTATTGGGTAGGCAACCATTCACACACAAAGAAAGGACAAAGACAAGAAAGAGAGAGACAGAAAGTACTTCCAAGCCCGAGCCAGGATTCGAACCCAAGTCATACCCATCTGTAGTCAGGTACGCTAACCACTAGACAGGTTGGGTGGCAATCAATGTTTATAAATATTTTAAATACAAATAATTTAACCAATAAATCCATTTACAGATAGCATAAAAATACCGATGCATTCAATAATACATTGTTAAATTTTTTTAACTTTTACAATTTTGTAAAAATATTTTACTATAAATTATTTTTTTAAAAAGATTAAACTTTCAATTTGGTTACAATATTCATTTCAGAATATTAAAAGTATAGTAGGAAAAAAAAGCACTTGTAAATATAAAATATGTACACTGATTTTTTGATTTCCAGAATAAGTAGGACAGTGCTCCTCAGAATGGAGGCCATTGTATTCTACCTAGACTACTGTTGATCACCTGGAGACAGGTGTTATATTTCTTCTTTTCGCCAGCAATTTTATCAGGA
>JAPDSC010085123.1:0-12086 GCA_026290005.1 Latrodectus geometricus | reverse complement strand
GAGGTATTTCGTCCTGTGATGGTTATTCGTTTCGATGCAGAATTCGTGTTACGGAGAATTGCACGTTATATGAATAGAAAAATATCCACATTAGTAAAAAATAAAAAAAAATATGGATTAATTCAGTGGAAATAAATAAAGAAATTATGGTGAAAGTAATTACGAAATTATAGAGAGTTACGTCAATATTGGATGAAAACAAAAGTGCTCAAGTGGCTGAAACTTTTCATTTACGTTTATTATTTCATAACTTATTGCTTTTTAAAATGGCTTTATTTTTAACGAAAGACAAAAAAGATGGGTTTAATTATTTTATCCAGTGACTTGTGAAAAAATATTCCTCAAGATTATATTCTGTAATTCTATATTACTTAACAATTATTAGTTCTACGAATTCTGACTAAGATAAGTATTATTTTAGGATATTGAAGATCGCTTAGCTCAAAAAGAAGTAGCAACAGCTCGTATGTTTGAGATAAAAAAATAGAACTTACAGAAAGAAAATGCAGCTCATCAATTTGAACTAGAAAAATTGTTTGCAAAATTTAAATACATTTGAAATGTTGCTAATGTAAATAATTGTAATTTAAAAAGACGAAATCCTTGCAATTTGCAACAACTTGTGCAAAAACATGATATGAATGAAGGCAATACACATTTTTATTTTATACTATTCAAAACACAAAAGAGGAGAAGAGGTTTAGATGAAAGTCATTGAAGTTTCCTTCTCTTAAAAACTTTTACCATATGAAATAACTCAGTGTATTGCCCCTTAACGAGAAAGTAAATCAAATAATTACTATCAAGTCAAGGAACTTTTATTAAATTCAAAGTAAGTCCACAACGCAATTTCGTCAAAAATTTTATGAACACTCAAGTTTAATTAAAAATACAGGAAAAGATACTGTGTGAGTTACAAAATTGTTCTAATTAATTAGACGTTCATAATATTACTAACTTTGAAGATCTTACAAGACTTAATTGTTGTAGAACAATTAAAGAAAAGTATTTACTCCACCATTCGTAATCACTTCTTAGATGAATGGACTAACTGAACAAATCCGGAAAAATTAGCAGAGTAATTAGATTCATACGAGAAATGTTAAATGTAAAGAGTCCTATTGAAATCTTGTGTTGAAATGGGAATTTATTGCGAATAGATTTTATTTTGATTATTGTGTAAGCAATGATAGCTGCAAAAATTAAATTTTAAAATGAAACCCGTGAGTTTAAAGGGTTCCCTGAGAATTAGTGTTTTTATTCTAAAAAAATAAACACGTATTTTAGCTCTCAATGTAATATAAACAGCATTAAATGTTTCAACTGTAGTGATTATGGGAATATATCTAAAGCCCTCCATACACGATACGATTTTAAGTTTGAGTTTGAAAGGGGGTAGAAAGTAATTAAGCACCCACGTGGTGCTACTGGTCAATATGACCGGAAGGGAAGGTTATCGTTAAGGGTGCCATTATTCAATATATATTGCTTTTGGCTTAAAATATGTGCCTTGAAAACGGAAAGCAAAAATCGCCAAAAATTTCATAGATTTCAAAGCTTGTTTTTTTTAGTAAAGCCGGCTACACGCGACATTTGTTATATTTTTTCAAATCTATGGATTCACGGTTCATTAGAGCCGCAAAATTTGTGAAACTGATTCACAGAGAATTATAAGAATCAAATTCTTAAAATAATATTTTGTTCACACACACATATATATATAGAAGATTATTTAATGGGTATATTCAATAATATGAATAAAATCATGGGCTTTCTGTGGTCTGATGGGGTGGGTTGGGTAACGCTCTTCGCATAAGGTCCCGGGCTCAATACCAGCCACTGTTGAGTATCTCGAGATGAGTGTTGCGTTCCTACATTTTGGATGCATATTTGAGCCATTTAGGGAGTTTCCGTTCTATTTTACATCTGATATATGTATATGGCCTATCCATGAAATAGTCCTTGCGGAGGATAACCATATGATGATCATTAAGTTTCCTTACAGTGGCAATAAGTGATGTCAGCTTCGTAGAGAAGGATGAGAGAGCTTAGCGAGGCCGAGTAGTAGGGCAATGATCTTCAGAGAGATAAGTCCCATTTTCGATGCCAGCCACTAATGGAATAGTGTGTTAGAGGTTGGGTGAGTGCTTGGGAGTTTTCCTAGATTTCTCCCTTGCTACATGTGAATACAGGCAAGATATTCGAAAAAGCCCTCCAAGAAGGTAATTTACGATGTGTATATTAAAAGGCCTTACAGCGTTCCTCTAATCGATGTCAACACATAGGCCTAGAATGCATGTGTTAAGCCCTATTAATCAAGAATATTCGGCCCGATTTTACAGCAAATATTCACAGATGGCTTAGTGCCTGACATCGATCGTCGAAGTATAAGGTTTCGGGTTTGATTACAGCCAGCTTTATACTAATGGCGATGTATATTACTCTTAAGTTTTCTATCTGTCGGGATGGGAGCTTGGGAATTTTCCAGTTTCCTCCTCGACAAGGTGATATGGCGCACCATCTATCAAAAAGTTATCCCGCAAAGCAGCTTAAGGGGTAGGTATTAAACAGCCCTGCAAAGGCTTTATAAGCAGGATTCGACCGTCAGGCTGTGTCAAAATTGACACCATATTACTTACTTGGTGGATATTTAATGAGGATTCAAAAAATATTAAAGAAAGTATTAAAATTAAGAAGAAAAAAATTTATGGCATTGTTTATTTACAAAAACAACTAATCATGAATACATTTTAAATTTACTTAAAATAAAAATCTAAAGACAGTAACATAGTTGGCGAAAAATTAAATTATTTGAGGCCATATTTTCCTATATTTTACGTATGTCCCAAATATTGATATAGTATACATTGGGCATTATAAGTATAAATGAAAAATCGTAAATATTTGCTATGGATATATTAAAGAAATTGTAGTAAATGCTTTTCATATCTTTGTAGAAAGACAGTATTTTTCACAGCGATAGGTTTCAAGTTTGATTCCACCACAATTGAACGACAGATCGTTATTTATATTTATGGTCCTAAATCATTGTGAGAATTTAGTTCTCTACCAAGGTATCAAAACTGCATACAGAATCGGATTAAAAATTTTATTTCATTAAAATATTTCCTTAAAATTTGCTACCTTTGATATGGAGGCAGTACAAAAGAGCAAAGTTGAAGGCAATGAAAAGAGACGAAAGTATGTTCAAATAATGAAAAAATAATGCTGGAAAAATAGTGTCTCTAATGTCGAAGTTCTGAGAAATTTACCATGAACGAAATGGAAGAAAAATTTCTTAAAACGAACCTAATAAGAATATCCAAAAAGAAATAATTTTTCGAGTGCTGGAAAAAGTATAAAACTGAAAACTTGGCCATATTTATTGATAAGTTTATATTAGGTTGGGAAAAAGAAATCCATTATTTTTACGTGAAATTTATGTAACTTCTTTTGGATTCACTTTGTAAAAAGGTTTAAAACAGCTTTCATGTAGATTTTTAGGTCTTGCGCGTTACGACTGCTGACATGCGGTTAACTTCGATCATTTTTGATATTTTATAGACATTTTCGACGATGCTGTATCCACATGCGAGGTGCATCTCTAATATCAAAAATACCCGAACGGAATCGACGAAACAAAAATTGTACGTAACTGGTTGTTACAGTCTTATATAGGACGATAAACACCTTTTACAATTTCAGCCACCTGGCTATCTTTTTCGCCGTTACAAGAGAAAAACGAAAATGTATGGAACTCTCTGTTTGTTGTCTTCCATTTTTAAAACCTTGTACTCGTAACTGAATGAATCAAACAAAAAACCGCAAGAGGATATTTTAGTGTCAAATGTCACCTTTCCAACGAGCATAAATCTAAAATTGTTTGATAGATACCTCACGAGATATCGATCACTACAGACGTCTACCGAAAAAATAATGGATTACTTTTTCCCCAAACTAATATTTCTTCGAACATGCAAAATATGAGAACACATGGAAAAATCGTTAATTCCAAGTATATATACGTTAATTCTATTTATTAAATGTAACCCCGTTTATTTTTCCACCTTAAAGGTGGCTAATAAAATGTCTATTAATAAATACTTTAATATTAACCGTTATTCAGAGCTAGAGTTAGGAGATGGTGAAAACTATAATTTTTAATTCTGTTTTTCCAGAAATCTTGATAATTTATTATCAGACAATCAGAGAATTCGTGTTCTTGTTAAACAATTTTTTAAAAAAGAGACAATTTGGGTTATTTTGATGATTTGATTGATTTAAACGAAAAAAAGAATTATTAAACTCGTATTCTATAACTCTTTTTTTGTAAATCAAAAATCAGAGATTTTATTTCTGATCTGAAGTAATGAATTCATGAGCGAGAAAAAGAAATATCCACATTGCCACAATGAGTGAAAAACAGCTGCGTATTGTTTTTTATTTCAATTAATCGTCAGAAAACGGCATAAAAGAGTCCACTGACAGTAGTCACAACATTCTAAAACTTATCAATCACAAAGGCGAAAAATGAAGGAGTTGTTTATTTTTTACTTGGCACTCCTTGTAAAAAAGTCTTGAATATTGAACCTCACCCTAGCTGTCCCACGCTCTTTCGGTTTATTTTAAATGTCGATTCCCATTATCAGCTGCGTTTGTGCCAGAATGAGTGCTTTAATTTGATATTTGTTATGATGATGTATTATTAAAAGCGCTTGTAGTTTCCACAAATTCATCAAATTGATTACTCATCGGGATAAAAACCCAACCTCAATCTTGGGAAAAAAAACATTCTCACACTTCTCACTTTATGATTTGCAAATGGTTCTACATCAGTAGTTTGAAGCGAATTTTTTTCGTAAGTAAAGTGAAAATAAATTACTGTACTGTTTTAAATATTTTCACTTGAATAATTCCGTAAAATATTTTTGGATTAACGAACGTTTTGGTGATTTAAAAATTTTGCATTATTAAGATTTATGACCAATTCCCGTGTCAACCTCGTCCTCTATTTATGTGGTTCGTAACTATAAATCCGCGTCGGGGAAATTATAATGACGAACCGATTGGTTGTATTTAGAGACCATAATTTAGAGAAATAGGTAGTCGGAAAAATAGCGCAATAACTTTAAAAAAATTGAAATTTTACAAATAGTTGCTGAAATAGACCACCCTCATATGAAGGTGGAAGTAGGACTTTTGGCTCATAGCACCATCTGAATCGTCCAATTTAGAGATTGAAACCAGTGAAGACCCATAACCTCGTTCCAACCACCCCCAGATGTATTAATTTGGAATGGGAACATGGAGGACATTACGATCCGACATATTTTACGTGCCCCAGTCACCATTAGCGAGCATGATGATCATCGGCTAAGCCGGGATTCGAACTCACCACTTTTTGGTAACGAGAACGACGCCCTAACCAACCAGGCCATCGCGGCCTTACGCTTGAGTCTTCAATAAGTCATGGACCAAGCTGGTACCTGACTTTTAGCGCTCTTGCATTCGGTTCAACTGTTCGTGGGTTCGAACCCTACCTTTGAGCTTGGATGTTTATAGTGGACAGACAAATATATATATATATATACATATATATCGTGTCATTGTCACTGGAACGTGATTCGAAATTATGAAACAATTGAAGTGTTATGTGAATTGTTTATGGTTCGTGTTTAACGGGTTTGATCAACAAAAGTAAAAGATTGGATAAGCATAGCAATAACCGAACCTTACAACTACTTTCAGATTTTACATCTAGTATTTACTAATTATCAGAAATATTAACTAATACAATATATAATCCTAAATAATTAAATTATAAAAATTTAAAACAAAATATTTGTTTTTGGTTTATCTAAAGCCTAGGAACACAAGAAAACACGTTATAACTCATTAAATTAATGTATTAAAATCATCCATAAAATTAACATTAATATAAAAATTTTTCAATTGAAAAATAGAATTTGGAACTAGAGGTAAAAGAGGAAATTTCCTGATATGATTTTTAAAAATGTGCCGTCAACTTTTAACTAATTTACAACAAAAACGATAATAAATAAAAAGAATTTTAAAATTTTTCTAAAATGTTCTGCGATTAAATACTTAATAACTCACAAAACAAAAGATCTATTCTAATGATAATATATCTTCAAATCAAAATATTGTACATAAATTTAAAAAAAAAAAAAAAAAAAAAAAAAAAAAAAAAAAAAAAAAACTTTCCTAAATTAGTGTGAAAATATGTGGCTTATTTCTTAATAAATAGCATTAAAAATGTGTAATGTTAATAAACCATATGTTTATATGAAGGGGGATATTTTTGAAATTAACTTTATTTTGTAAAGTTAATGCACATTTTTAATGCACATTATTTAAGACGAAATTTGAAATTTATAAAATATTATCAATTTCCTCCTTTCTTTCTAATTCATTAGAAATTTAATTAATGTCCATTTTCTCTTATTATATTCCTTTCACGATCGTTGAAGAACCTTGCACAGTTACAAACAACTATCACAGAAGTTTTTCTATTTCCATAAAATTATACCGTTTATAAAATAATAGTATTTTAAATACGATATTTAATTAAGAATATTATAATTTTATGAAGAAAAACTACTGACATTTATTCAAAAATAATAAAGTAATAAAGTAAAAAAATAAATTAATTTCGAACAAACTATATTTTTATTGCACTAATACTATTATTACAATTTAAATTTAAATTGTTCTTTAAAAATAAATTATATTCTTCAAAAACTCAGCATTGTTAATCCAAAACCAAGTTTTTCTCTGAAATGTAGAAATTTTGAAAAACAAAGCAAAAGTTATTAATTCTCAAAATAAAATTATTAAATATATACAAAATTCTACCTGCATATTTAATAGAATATTAAATACATTATAAATAGTATTCATTTTAAAATAAAAATAAATATCAACTAGTGAAAATTACACTATCACTTAATTTAAATAATCTATAACATATTTATATCTTTTTAAATCAATAATTAAGAGAAATTGTTGATTTAAAAAATGTAAATATATTTTAAATTTTATTATTTTAGTCATGTAAAAAAAAATTTTCGCTTGATAATAGTAGCTATTTGTGACAAAAGATGGCACCACCGTTAAATCTCCTCTATGTGATGGACGCACACAGAACTCTGTTGTGTTTTGATGTCATCCTGGCATCTCATTTTGCTCTCTTTTTAACGAGATGTGTTATCATTAAAAGTGCTATGCTATTATTGGTTGAAGATGAAACTTGTTCAATAGTGCTTTTTATTTTGTTAATGTTTTAATTGTGTTTGCATATTAAAATGTTGAAATAAAATTATGAAGTTCCTATTTTATAAGAATATGTAAATAATTTTATGTTCATTTGAAAAGAACTTCCCTACAAGATGCAAATAAATAATCTTTTTAAACTTAAAATAGTTGGCAAATTCTCAAAAGTTAGATTCATGAAAAAATATTTGAATAGCAGATCTTTTAAATTTCTTTGAAAAGCAAAGAAATACTGTTACCAGATAAAAACTTATTAAAAATAGGAGACGTCCATTTTTTATTCAAAGTGTGATATTATTTCCTTTTTTTAAAAATTGTAATGCAAAAGTTATAACAGATTTTAAAATTTAAAATATAATTCAATTTTATTATTTTACAGAAATTCATATCTAATAATAGAAATTAATTATAATCAAAAAATAAAGAGCAATGTAATCCAATTAAAATTTAGATTAACAAAGCTCTCCACCATTTGGTTTTATTTACACAAAATCATATTCATAAAATTAGTAAAATAAATTTACAAAAACAAACATACACACAATATAATATAATTAGGATAAGAAACAAACATTTTTTGTTAACTAAGTAAACTATTTCTAATATATATATATATATATATATATATATATATATATATATATATATATATATAGGACATAAGTCCTAAATCAATGTGAGGAATATTAACACTCATTTTTTCACATTACAGCATATTGATGTTTAAATTGTGAAATCGAAACAAGTATATTCTAGAGTTGCAGCACTTTATACATAAAAGATAAAAACTGAAATATTACGTACATATTGCATTTAAAATAATTTTGATATATAATTTTATTGTCATTTAATCATAATAATTAGTAGCTTCATCTATGTTCTTTTGACTTAGACTCGTTTCATTTAATAATCAATTGAACTTCATGCATATGGAAAAAGTAAAAATAACATTAATAATGTGGGGATAGATATTTAACAAATTATTACAATCGAAGCTTTCTGAATATTCTTAAATATTTATTTTTGTACATAATTTGCATATGAAATCCTTATAATAAACAATTCGCGAAGAAAATGGACATATTCTATAACAAGATTTATATTTATGAAGGATTAAATGAAAAATTCAAACACCTACTTAGGGTACTATGAAAAGTGCTTCAGTTTTTTCCCCTTTCTTTTTTTGATTCTTCTCTATTAACCTTATTATTTATATAACTATTTATTATATTATTATTATTAGCAACCTGGAATACAGTAACTTTAAGGCATTTTAATTAGATAAGAACAAAATTTTTCAGAAAAATTCTACATCACGTGTTAAAAACAAAATTTTCTCAGAAAACGCTCTAAATATTCTACAAGTAAACATTTCGCCAGAGAGAGCTGCTGCCGTATTGTTACATTTTTACTCCCCCCCCCCACTTTTTCAAAAACCTTCTGGTGTTTTTCCTACTCCCGCTCTATGGGAGTTGGAGATCTTATTGTTATTGGTCTGTGGTGGTAACATTTCCGAAAGAAAATTTCTATTGTATTATAGCTGATAAGCATGATCAGCCACGAAGTTATTTTCAACCATAATCATGAGGCAAGACACACCACAGTTAGCATTCAATTAAAATTTAAAGCACATTTTCACAGTAGATGGTATTTGATTATTCTATTACAAATTTAAAATTGTCAAATATTTGTCAGAAAAAATTAAATAATTCTGGTTTTATTTTTTCGATATATATACATTACATTTTTATTTAATCATATATTCTGAAATAAATTAAAGTTTTATAATAAACCCACAATTTTGGAATCTAAGCTTCATATTTTTGTGCAAAATTTTAAAAGGAGAAGTTAGAATAAATTAGGAAAATATTTTAAAACTAATACAATAAACAAAGAAAAATATTTTAAAACTAATACAATAAATTTAGTGAATGACAACTGATAAGAATATTTGCAAATAAGATTAAGAACTCGCACATTTGTTCTCAGGATTCGAAATCAAAATTGAATGCATGGTTTCCCAAATTAGGCTTACCAAGAGCTCGAAAAAGTTCAATATTCAAACTCGAGACTAAATGAACGTGAAAACTTTTAAACAATTTAAAATTTCATTGTTGCAAGTTTTGCATTTTTGTAGACTACAAGGTAAGGCATAAGTAAAGCTCTATCGGTCATTTGAAGCTGTGTTTTCGAGTTGTATGGTTGAATTTCTCCAAGCTCTTAATTAAAGTAATATTTAAAAATTTTCTCGTGATTTCTTTACTTGAAAGGGTGAAAATGTGCTTTAGCCTCTACTTGGCGCGTTTACAAAAACGCTGATGCCACGATGATTCAAAGTCCTATTTCAAAGTGAAATTTAATAAGTGATCAATGAAAAGGTTAAAACAAAAGAGTAATTAATGATAATGCGTGAAAAAGCGCTTCAAAATCGCGAGTTGGCAAAGAAGGGGACCTAAACTGCTATTTAATTAGAATATATTTTACTCATAGTTTTAAAGACGATTAAAAGAGAGAGAGAGAACAAAATATAAAAAATAATTGTTCTCTTCCCAACGTTTTTATTGTAAAAATGAAAATAACAAACTGCACCATTTTTATTATAATAATGAAAGTAGCATTATGATAAAATTTACATTTTTAATGTCTATTTCAATATTTCAGATTGAAAGGAAACATATTTGATGTAAATTTTTTAACAATTAGCAAATACTTTAAATATTATATAACTATAAAGATTCATATCGTATAATGATGTAATAAATTGCTAAAAATAGGATAGACTATTGTCAGTGACATTCTGCTCCCAAATCAATGCTTAAAAAGCTAATTATAACTCATTATTGGAAATTAAAATTATTGAAATATATTTCTGCAGAGGAAAATCATGTAACATGACCATAATTAACAACAAAAAATATATGTATTGTTATACATTATTTAAACCAAAATGTAAAAGTGAATTTTCATGATCAACTATGCAAAATTTTAGAGTGACAACTTAAAATGTATTTTACTACTCTCTTAAGACTTTAAAGCTATCCATAAACTACACATCTGTTCAAATTTCTTTATTTGTTTATTTTTTTAAAAATTACAAATTATACAAACTATTAATTATGATTATTAGTACAATCACATCAAAAATATTAGTTAAAATAATAAATTATTTTTTATCCAAAAAAAGTATAATGAATATGAATAATAGGAAAAAGTGTAATAAAAATAATATAGTAGGATTCTTATATTAGGATACTAAATAATCATCAATATAGTAAGATACCAAAAAATCATACAGATAAATAAATATTATGCAAATGTTTGAATTAATCAAATTAAGTAGATTGACTGACAAAATTTTCAAATTGAGGTTAAATTGACAAAAGTCTGATTAAAAAATATATCATTTAGTCTACTGCACAATTCCGTAGAAATTTTAAACAAGTTTTAATTTGTTCACTTATATTCTTTCTATTGTACCTTCTTCCTATTGTAATGTTTTTTTTATTTTTCCCTTAATTTCATTAACTTCCTTTAACATAACTATAGGATATTTGTGAATATTTAACATATCTTAATGCATTTTTGTAATGACTCATCCTTTATATTTATACTTCTATATAATCTGTTTGCATCATTAGTTAGTAGTGAGATTTTTTTCAAGAAGGTTTCTTTTAAATAATGCTGTTACTCATGGAGAATTTCGATTCAATAGGTACATTGTCATGTGCAATACTGAGGTATAATTTCTCAAAGTCTTAAAAAGCTTATTGTTTATTGCTAGGAATTCAAAAAAAGTCACCAATTTCATATGATTGCAAGATATGTTACTAGTTTTATTTTTGAAATCCAGAAAACATTTTAAAATACCACGAGCCTCAGTGCAATACTCTTTTCCTTTCCCTAAGCATCTATTTTTTGAGAAAGGCAAGAGAATTCCTAGTAAAATATTGCATTTTATTTTTTTCCTCATTAATTAGACAAGGAATAAAAACGTCATATACCAAAACAAAAATGTTATATTTTAAATAAATAATTTAAGGAACTTTACTCAATAATTTTTATAAATTTTATTTTTAATTTATTTGTACTTACTTTAGATTTAAGTATTTAAGCAATAACTAATTAAAAAGTTTTTTTAGGTTTGATTGCCATTTCAATATATATATATAAAATAAATAAAAAGTTAAAAAAATATTTACGATACTCATCAAAATTTTTTATTTTTAATAGTTCATGAAAATTTCTTCAATAATCTGTTTCACTTTATATCTATTGTCCTGCCTTTTAATTAAAAACAATAATTTTTATTTTAAAATTGACTACCACTTTATTATCATTTATACTATATTTTCATTATTTATGCTTTAAAATAAAATTTAAAAAAAAAAAAAAAAAAAAAAAAAAAAAAAAAAAAAAAAAAAAAAAACAGGACAGCAATTTAAAATTCAGAATTTTCCAGGTAAAACAGTCAGAAGATACATATGAAAGAAAAAAAGTTAATAGAGTGAGTTTATATTATTAAGATACTGTAACATTTATCAATAAAAGTAAGAGTAGTAATATACATTTAGAAAATATATGAACTCTGACAATATTCCTTATGTTTTACAAATGGTTAAAACATAGTTTTTTTCTTAATGCATATTTTTTGACCTTCAAAATTTTCTGAAAATGCCCTGAAAATCTACAATTTTGCTGATAATAAGCTTTGTAAAAATTCTTAATATAAATTTTTTATTTTCAGTAACTTGAAACCAAAATCTTTATTTTTCTCTAAATTTAATAAATTTATT
>JAPDSC010085120.1:6553-37179 GCA_026290005.1 Latrodectus geometricus | reverse complement strand
AAAAAATTTATAACAATATTAAATCAATTTTTTAATTTTAAATAAAAAAGTTTTAATTAGATTGTGTTTTAATAACCTCACAGCTTAGGAGAAATCGATTGTTTGGGTAGTCTGTACTTTAAATAGTATCCAGAAATATATGTTATAAGAATTATTATGAAATTAAGATAAATAATTAGACAAAAATTTATTTTACATTAACAATCATAATTATATATTTTAGTTTAAATTATTATATAGACTGAGGAAATTATACCTTGTATAATTTTTCCAGTAAAAGGAAAATGTTAATGAAATGTTATTTCTCTCCTCAGATTTGATAACTTAATTCATTATTTAAGTTATTTTCTTATTGTTACGCACTGCAGACACAAAAAAAAACTTATTTTTTACAAGGCACATATTTTGCCAAAAATGCTCAGTGAACGTTTTCCCTGGTACACCCACCCACCATTTCTATGGAAAATTATTATTTTAAAATTAAATTTTATCTCTGATTTTTTATAGCTTTATGATTTTTTTCTCTGTAGTCTCTGCATGTCTTGGGTTTGTGAACAATTTAAATGTCAAAAAATTTTTTTTCTCTTAATGTGCCATTAATGTTACACTTTCCTTTAAGTCATCGATGATTTAAATGATATAATAAAATGATTCTGAATAATTTCGAAAATTTCTCATTGTCGTTTAATATTATCTTGATCTTCATACTTCAAATTAAAATGAGAATATGTGATCTTGAGAGATAGGATGCACTGAATTGGCAGCGCAATAGCATAGTTTCAATACTTCGTCATGGCAGGAAACGTTTAGGTTCATCGCAATTTTGTGGTATTGCAGGGTTTTTTAGTGTGAAAGAAAATGAGCTCAGTACTAGTCATTGCTAAATAATAGGAGATATATATTTCATTCCTTCCTTTTACCTACACATTTGTCAAAACGAGTTCTTGCAAGTTTTCCATGTTTCCTTCCTTTCAACATTTGAATACAGACTACTAGTTATAAGAAATCCACCCTGAAATATTTTAAAGGCTTCAAATAAGCCTGAACCTATTATTCAGCCCACAAAGCGAGATTAAAAAGAATATGTTGCACAGAAAAATATATAAATGGATTAAAGATAAAATCAATAGGTACATTTTCCACAAAGTTTAATGCTACTGTCGAACTTGTCATGTCCTTTCTTTGTACCACAATCTATGATCTATCTAACATAATAATTGTTTTTCATTTTGTTTTTATTCATATTGAAACTATCAAATTGCATGACTAATGCTTTGTAGTGTCATAAAATTTCATGAAATATTATTGTTTAATTTTTATCATGATAATGACATTTCATTTGCATGAATGTTATACAATTTGCCACAAAATCTTGAACATTTATTGAGATAAATCATTTGCGATCAAGGTTTATATAAATAGAAATTAATTTGAATGTATCTTTTAATAGTTCTAATCACCCACAATAGTGATATATAGTAGTTTCCTGCATAATTTAAATTAGTAGCACTATAAACCTTCAAATCCCAAGAAGAGGATGGATCACTGTCAAGATGATTTGAATATTCTTGGTGACAATTTTGACAATTGGAACTTGGGATCAACGAAATAAACAAGATTTAATATCCTTGTTCCGATTTCAGGATTAATATCCCATTGATGGTTGATCTCAAGATCTAGATAAATAAAGCTTCTTTCAAATTTATAGGCCTCAACCACAAAAATATATAACCACATAAAATAACCAATTGCATTAAATAACTTCATTTCAAATTTCAACATTTATACACAGTTATTGGTTGGTTTATGTCTAGTTACCTCCTATGGAAAAATTGTTTTGCATCAAATAAGTATTTATTAGTTTAAGCAAAATTAGTAAAGTTTTAAACAAAACAATTTCTAGTATTGTCTGATAAATAATAATATAAATAAATAATTTTTATTTTAATAAAAATTCAAAAATTTCTTAGCGTTTGAAATTTTCTGTTGGTGTAACTTTAAGTATATAATTACTTTTACATGTTAATAAACATTTTTATTTATTTGATAAAGTTATATAAACACTTCTACCATACGCAGAAATTTGTGATTAATGAAAATAGTACAAATTACAATTAGTATGAAACTATTTATTCTTCATATAATGAATGAATATTTTTCAAAGCATAATGTCTACTATTAGAAGAATGAAAGTGTGTAGTTATTAGATTTATGAAAAATGCTTCTGTATTCCAAGGTATGTTTTGTAATCTAAGGAAAGATAATTAGCATGTTTCATTATATCTTTCTAATTAACAGAGCACATGTAAATTGTTAATTCATAAGAATTGCAAATATTCTCGCTTGATTAAATAAAAGAATTCTGTATAGTTAATTGAAGATTTTTCTAAAACTCTCTTCTTTTTCATTACCAAGATTCTACTTTTTCACAAACTAAAATTTCGATTATGTTGTGTTTAATTTAATCTGACTGCATAAGTAAGTCTTTGTTATAAAAGTAAAAAAAAATGGTTTGTTTAAGATTAGTGTTGAGACGGAAAATAAATGTTCACCATAAATAGATATAAATAATTTTTTTCTAATATTAAATATATCCCAAATTGCATAAAATGAAAGAATTAAATTATTTTTTACCTAAAATATCTATAGCTATACATTTGTGTATTATTTCTATTTATATTTAAAAAAAAAAATACTAAATCAAAGAAATTTTAAGCATTCATTTAGTTAAATTTTTTAATGATTGTTATTTTCAAAATTAATCTAATGTGTACTATTTTATGTTTTAGTGTTAAATATAAGTTTTTAAAATGTTTATTTATATGTTATGTATAAATTTTGCCGCCCACCCTGTCCAATGGTAATCGAGCCTGACTGTGGATGAGGAGGTCCTAGTTTCGAATGCCGGTTCGGACATGGATGTACTTTCTATCTCTCTTTCCTGTTTTTGGTCTTTCCTTGTATAAATAGGTTGTGAATGGTTGCCTACCCTATAAACAAACATGTGTGTACTGAGGATGTTGGACTCCATTCCACAAATTACGGTTCAGTTGGAAAAGTAGAGCTTAGCTGGCACAAGACAACAACAAGGTAAATTCTGAAATATTTAAAGCTAAATCCTAATCATTGTTTCAATTATCCAGAAATGTATTCTTCTTTGTTACTTTTGAAATAAGAAGAATAATGAAAAATATTGTGCAATATACACATAGTAATTTATTTTTATTTGAGAACAATAAAATGATGAATAAAATCCTAACTTTCCAGTCTATGGTGAACAAAAGATTCATTTATTAACCAGTTTCATATTTTCAAGCAAAGTATTATATAGAAGATATAGAAGAATCAAGAAATTTGTTAATTATTATTGACACTAGAAATACACACGCGTTAGCAGAACGAATTTGTTGAGAATAGAGCCAGCAAATGAAGAAAAATATTTTCATAATCAATCAACCATATTATTCGAGTTCTAAATTTTTATATCGCGAAAGATATGAGATGGTGTATCAAAATACTGTTTGATGTTAGAGTCATATCTTACAAATCTGTACAACTTTTGACAAGTTGTATAGTTTTCTACAACAAATGCATAATTGCTATTTAAACGTCATGTGATAGATTTGATTTTAGGAGTTGGTCTTATATATTATGAACTTCTTATAAAAGTTTCAGGAAAATCCTTTTTAAAATCAGCTTATCACAACTTACTTAAATCAATACATACATACATAATTCATTCAACATTTCGGTTTGATCAAAAGAGATAATCTCATAAGCACTTCACATGTAATTGAATGTAATGCACGAAGAATATTGTAAGATTTTATATTCAGCAAAAGCAGCTGAATTGCGTTGTACGCAAATGAATAGAAAGCTGATATGATGAGAAGAGATTATGTGTACATAATTTAAATATCAAGGCAATGATCTCCATGTTTATAATCTGCAATTCGGATCAAGATCTCTTAGAAAAGTGAACATTGTATGTTATCAAAGAATCTAGTTTATTCTCCTTACAAAAAAGAGCTATTATTTATCAGACAAAGGTGGAAATTTTGGAATTATTCAGGTCTAGGGTGTGGTGCTTGTTACATCTCTTAGAGGAGAACAGAAACATCTCTATTTGTCTTTATCAGGAGGTATCTTGAAAAATTATTAGAAAACTTAGAAATGCTTATCATTTTGAATTTTAGAGATTTGCTTTTATTATATTAAACTGGTATAAAGATATGGAGAATTACGCCAGAGAGCTCTAATTGATATAAACGAATTGCGTAAAAAAATTTGCAAATTTGTTTGGTTTTCTCAAATTTGAAAATATTTGCAAATTTGTTTTTTTTAATTATTTATGTTTTATCTGTTCTGTAATATTAATATACAAAAAAATCACTTAAATCAATGTATCGAAAATTATATTAATCCTAGTTGATAGTTTTCTATTCAAGGAGGAAAATCTTTACAAAATATAATTATTACTTTATGTATTGAATTTCAAAATTCATCATGTTTACATATTTCTTGCAATGATGTAGAGTTTGAATAATAATTTCGAACTGTAAATATAATTGTTTAAAGCTAAAAAAAAGGAGTAGCAATATTTAGGTGATTCAATGAGTAATATTTATCAAACATTATGATAATAACTCATTGGTTTTAAAGTGTGACTACATGGTTTTTTTTAAACTCTATCACACACAAGAAAATCAGAATATAACAACGTGTTGCGAAAACCATACGTTGATTCCAGATATTTAAATGAGTTGCTATTAATTCAAAGGCTATCTAAGTAGACAATCCTTCATATGTTACAATGTGACATACGCATTTTACGTTACATAAGTATTTATATACTTCTGTCATAATTATTATTATCATAATTATTTATGATTGCAATTTTTTTATCATTTAAGCTTCATTAAAAATGCTCATATTTTATAAAGCTAAAAATAACCTTTGCTCACATTTATGCAGATTTATATGCATTCTTATTACAAACAACTTACAGAATATAAGGTCTAGTTATTTTTAATGACTAATAATTGTAAAAAAACTAATTCAATATAGTTTGCACAAAAGTTAGCAATTTATATATTAAAAAATTCAAAATAGTTTTGTATGATTATTTCTTCTCCAATCATGTGTTTCTCTACCTACGAAATATTTTATTTTTGAAAGTCATTCAGCGCAAAATATAATGTGATTTACATTTGTTTTAACAAAAATATATAAATAAGTTAATGAAAAATAATCCTTTATCTTATATTTTAAATGGTAAAATATTATTGTTCTGTAAAATCTAAGTTTGTTTACCATCACAAATGTGTCGGTTTGCTAAAAACTGATGTTATATATTATTCCATAATTACACGAAAATGTATTCATTTCCGAAATTAAAAATATTTTAGTAATTGTATTCTATTAAAGAAACTTATATATTATACTCGAAATTATTTAGCATTTATCATTCATAAAATAGTGACTAATACATAGTTTTGTTATTCAATGATCATTGTGGTAGAAAATACTAATATTATTCTTTTTCTAAGTTTATCATCTCTCAAAAAATAAATAAATAAAAATTAATAAATCAGATTGTATTTAAAAGAAACTTTTTATAACTAGTAATATTCATTAATATTATAAACTGCCGCCCACTCTGTCTAGTAGTCAGCGTGCCTGAATGTGAATAGGGAGGTAAAAAAATTCGAATCCCGGTTCGGGCATGGATGTACTTTTTCTTTCTCTCTCTACTGTCTTTGTCCTTTCCCTGCATGGATAGTTGCGTACGCTATAAAATGGTACCTATGGCATGCGTGTAATGAGGAAGTCGGACTCCACAGAAAATTATAATTCAGTTGGAAAAGTGAAGTAGAGCACCCCATATCGCAAACTGATTGGCGTTCGACGAGAAAATACTATAAGCTATTAAAAATGAAATCATTTCAGCAAGAAATAAAAATCTGCTTATAATTTAAATATTTTTGATCTACGATATACATAATGTGTCTTATTTTAGTATGTCTTAAAAATCCCCAAAATGTTAAATTTTATAAAATATTTCAATATAATAGAAGTTATACTTCGTTCTTCACAGTGAGCAACTAGAAAATAATGTGCAGTTCTAATTTCTACTAGTCCAAGAGTCGGAGATTGTGTTTGAGGATGTCTTATTTTTCACACTTGATGGATATGAAAATAGGCATCTAGTGTGAATGCCTATAATGTGAAGAAATTATACCAGGACGCCATCATGCGAAAATACTCTGCTATGTGTGTGAGTTCCGATTTCTACTTCTTAAAGTTCAAATGATGCAATCTTAAGTAAATATAATTATTATGGAAAAACTAACAGAAATTTTCTTCAGAGAGTACAGCTAAATTTTGATTAAACAGTAAAAAATAAAGTCTATCTGGTATAAATCAAGATTATTCAAGATAGATACAAGCAAAGAATATTTAAGTAAAGTGGTATAGCTTCATCAGATTTTAATATAATCATGAGTATTACATAGAAATTTAATTTAATTTTTATATTATTATTTATTAATCTTAACTTAAAAATATGAAGCATTAAATGACGGTGAAAAGCTTGATGATATATTATTGTCTTTAGAAATAAATAATCAAGAGCTAAATTTGCTTAGATAAAAATATAACTCAAGATTTTAGATCGTTTATTTTTATGAAATAGAAGGTAGTGATGTAGAAAATAATTATTATTGAATAAATAAAATATAAATGATACATATGTGTCAAATAATTTTCCTTTCGTATCTTATATATATTGTAAACCTCACATTTTTAGTCAATTTTATTGTTTAGATTACGAAAACTCATTCATTCGTCTTGCACAATGTGATACTAATTTATGTTGCAATCACTATTGAAGATGTGAATTTAAACATTAGTGTTGCAATTGTCAATGCCTCTTAAATACGTTTAAATTGATTTCCTCTTTAGCACGTCCATGATAATAGCTTAAGATTAGAACGTTGAGAAATATTCGAATCCTATCTTGATCCCATTGTGCATCTTGTTATCATATAATATGTTCTATTATATGTCTACATATGTCTGAAGTATTATGACAAAGCATTCCTTAGAATGTAAATATGCAAATTAATAAAGGGTTTTTAATTCGATTAATATTATATGGTTATCCAGTATTGTATGTGGGCTGTATACAGTAAACCAGAATTGTATTAATTATATTATATATTGGAACACGACATTTTATTATTGTTACATTATGATGTATAATTCATCGTGTACTAACATGAAAATGTATAATTCCCCATTCTATGGAATAATTTATTATAAATATGATATCTATATTAAAACTTTTATTATATTTGTTATATTTGAATATTATAAAAATAGTGGAAAATGAATTACTTGAATAATATGAAGTGTAGCCGACCAACTAATCTAGTGCTTAGCGTAACTGACTACGGATGGGGAGGACCTGGGTTCGAATCCTGGCTCGGGCATGGATGTACTTTCTTTTTCTCTCTCTGTGTGCTTCTTGTCCTTTCCTCAGATGATGGATGAATATGGCCCACCCTATAAACGCGTTTGCGGTGGTGTGGCGTGGGCGATGCCACTCGTACCTCCGTGACTTGGTTCACAGGTGCCCACCGGGTAACAATAAAATGAGTAACAGTTTCTGGCTTTGTTGCAGCAAATGGGCTAATGTACTTACTTTTTCAAGGGTGCCCGCCATTAAAAATAAAAAAAATTTAATTTGTATCCATGAATTAAAATTTCAACTTTTTGTACATCATAAGATGGCAAATAAAAAAGTGCATATAAATATAGATTAAAGGATACTTAAAATTTTCCATGATAAAGACAACCCTGCAA
This sequence comes from Latrodectus geometricus, assembly GCA_026290005.1. Taxonomy (NCBI): domain Eukaryota; kingdom Metazoa; phylum Arthropoda; class Arachnida; order Araneae; family Theridiidae; genus Latrodectus; species Latrodectus geometricus. The sequence continues at coordinate 29,313 of JAPDSC010085120.1, read as the reverse complement.
ATCAACATAAGTTTGAATAAAAAATTATATTAAATCAATAGTGGTCATTATAATTTTTTTTTCTATCTTATTGATATTTTCCATATAAATATGAAAAAAAAATTATCTTAATTGCATGGCCAACATAGGTTAACACAAAATTTAATGAAAACAATCAATATAAAAATAAATATTTATTTAATGTAGTAATGGTTTGTGTTTAATTTTAAAACCTCACATGTGATATTTTTGTACTTAATGAAAACTTTGCGAAGATTGATTTTCTGTTTAAATTTTTTTTAATAAACTTTAAAATATATTTTATATATAATATATACTGGAAAAAATAATTTTAAATAATTATTCCATTTATTAATACTTTTTAAAATTATTAAATTAAATACAAATAAAAAAAGTTTTATTAAAATAAATAATATTATGTCTACTTAATAAAAATTCTTTAATGATTTGTAGAAAACGTCTTCAATACCATCAAATAATTCCAATTTGTTTTTTAAAAAAATTAGTATTGTAAACATAGTAAAATAATCATGTATTCATTAAGAAAATTAGTCTAAATTTCCAGTATATATTGTTTAAAAGTTCAGAAACGCAAATTTGGGCTCCGAATTATGCATACATTTTGTTTACTTTTTAAATACATTTACTGAACTTTGAAATTTACTTAAAGAATAATTGAAGTAATTTGTGCACAACAAATTATAAAATTTCCCTTTTATAAAAAGATTACTATGCAGCTTTGTTTTTTTTAATTTAGAATGTTATAAATAAATAAAAATTTTGTGCAAAAGATTCTTTTAATCAGTGGAAAAATTTTATGATCTGGAAATGGCAATGATACCTAAATTATTTTTACACAATTTTAACAAAAGAATATCCAGCTAAATAACATTTTATGTATTTGAATAAGAAGAACTTTAATGTAAATTAAAGTTTTGAATATTTAGTTCACATGTCGGGCATTACTTTAGAAACACAATAAATCAATTTGTATTTTTCTAAGTCAGATAATTTCTCTTCATCATTTTTGCTTTTCATAACAAATTGAAAGATTGATAAAAATATTTTATCATCAGAAAACGGATTTTATGCATCATCTCATCCTAAACAAAAGTCCCAATACTTCCTATTTTTATCAATTTTTGTTCAACACATTAGATTTACAATGAAAATATTACGAACGAAACAGATGTTATTTTTAATCAATGTTTTTTCAAATGTTGTTTTTTATCTGAAAAGGTAGTTTTTATTACATTTTAATAATAGAAATTTTCTTGCTATTGAATTTTAAATATATATATATATATATATATATATATATATATATATATATGGGATATGATTTCATATATTTAAGATTAAAAGATAACAATTGTGCCAGATTGCTTTGTTAAAAATATATTTATTTTTCTTATTGGCAATCTTTGAAATATTGACTGTAATGCATCATTCTGAAAGCGGAATTAATAATCCAGATTATATGGAAAAATATTAGATTAATTAAGAATCTGTTATAAATGTAATAATCACAGTTAAGAAAATTATTCTCATTTCAGATGTAAATGTGTTTCAATTTTCATTATAAATCATTTTCTGTATGTAGTCAACCTAGATTATATAAAGGTGCTTATGGCTTGTTAAATGGTATATTGTTTTACTAAAATTATTACAGGATTTCACATGTAAATCATGTAATCAGATATTAGGATCTATATTTTTGTCAGTATAATGCAGCCAATTTAAATTTAAATATAAAATTAGATATATTATAACTATTGGCTTCGATGTCAACAGACGTCACGAATTACTTACTTTACAGAATTCTTATTCTATTCAATTATTTAAAAAAATGTTTTCAAATCGTCATCTGATTGGTTAAAATTGGATGTTTCATATGAAAAGAAATTATGGGTACACTTTAAATCAGAATACATCTTTTATATATTATTCAATAATGTTTGCTAATACACGTTTCCCCCGATTTACACTGAAGATAGGTTCCTTAAAAAACCGTGTAAATCAAAAACAAACTAAAATTTGCATAATTCAATCATTTATTTCAACCTAAAATAAAACTGAATATATCTTAAAAACATAAAAACAACTGTCTATTTATAAAATGACAAAAATATAAAGGTATATGTATGTAATTCATTTTACATATAGAAACGAGAAATATAAATTAAAAAGTTTAACCAGAAATTTAGTTACTGTTATCATTTTCATAGACTCTTAATCTTTTATTCCTGATTGGTATGATACCACTTTCATCACTCGATAGTGGTTGATGCGATTCAAGTTCAATGTTAGATGAGTTAGAAACAACTTCAGATGGGCGAACCTTGGTAATGAAATCCGTAATTAACAATTGTGTTTCGTTTTTGATCAAATCCTTATAGACCTTCTCATATTGAGTTAAGCGTTGAGTTACCTGAAGGTTCGCTTGATGTACTGTGCCTTAAAGGTCGAAATTATCCTTTGATCTAACGGCTGCAATAAAGAAATCGTATTATTGGGTAAAAATACAACTTGCACATTTTCGTGATGTAAATCTGAAAGATGGCCTTGGAATTTAAAAACCGTGTAAAAGTGAAATCGTGTAAACCGAGTACCGTGTAAATCGGGGGATAAGTAAATGTAGGAAAAAAAAAACGTTGATTTCCTTCTTTTTTCGAATATCTACTAGCAAGTCTCTGACAGATGATTTACTAATGTGTATTCCTTCCAGAGTTTATGAAGTCAAACACATTTTTGTTCATTATACATGTTCCGGAATTCTTATTATAAGTTATCGATCAGTTATTGTAGTTAGTTAGAAAATGTTTAGTAATTAAATATTTTCTTGGTATTATTTAATTTTCTTAACACCACATGGACTCATGCGTTTAAGAGATACAGAACACTAGAAGTGTATTTTAAACTCTAAATTTTAAGAATGAAAATGTAACTCTCCGATTATTTATGATTTGAGTGTTTAACTTTTAAGAACGATAAACTCAGATTTTTATCCAGAAACACAAATATTTTATGAAAAAAAGATTATCTATAATTTTTTTTTACATTGATTTCATGTAAATGTTTATTTGTTTGATTTAATTCAATCTCTATATGAAATAACCATCCCTCAATTGCAGATTTCTCTTTTATCTTATATTTATTTTATTTATTGGCTTAAGAGTGTATTATAGAATCATATAATTATCCAAAAACTGATCTGAATGTTACCTTGACCAATATTTATATATTTTGGATATTATAAGCTATTATGAAATATTTATATGTAATTGAATAGATATATTTCTATAAATTGTGTGGTTGATATCATTTTTAAAATGTAAAATACTTTTGGGGCTCATAATAAAATTAAAGTATATAAAATAAAATAAATATATTGAACAATATATAATAAAGTTTTGGTTAATTTTTTAATATTATGTTAATCCAAAACATAAATCATAAATTTTAAATAAAATTCATATACTAGGAGATATTCATATATTTCAAGGTAGGCAATTTTAATGACCAAGTATTCATTATCATGTTTCATAGATTTATTGTGTATTAAATGTTACCAATTTTACTGCTATGATACACAGTTAATTTGTTTAATTTGATTTAAGCATTCAAAGTTTAAAATGTCCAGGACTTGAATTAAATAAACTTTTAAAAAATAAACAATTATATTTTTCGGGAATTTTTTTATTATTTGTAGTATTAAAATTATATTCTTATTATAATTTTCTTTTAGTTATAAATTTAAGTAAATATAAATTTGCATAATTAGTCCGAATAAAGCCAAAAACTTTTTAAAACAGAAATAATTTTAATCATTTTCTATGATTTCTGATACTTTGATTAGCATTAAGAATTATGTACAAGAAAAAAAAATCAAGGATCTTAAGTTCTAATTTTCTTATACATTATCAAATACTTACGCTGAAGAATTTCTGACATAAAATATGTTGTAACTAATACATCGTGAAAGTATAAAATATGTTTAATAAGGAGACTTTAAAAACACAAAATTGATTTGTGTGGCAGCTAATATAGACTACTTGTGAATTTTGTATACTTTAAATAATCCTAAGTATGCACGTACAGTAAAATGACATACACATCAAAACAATCAATTATAATTTAATATAATTTATGCCAATTTTTCTTTCAGAAACATAACATTAAAATATTTCTAATATTTTACTTTCAATTTTCATGACATCATATCAAGATTTACTTTTGAAAACTGTAATTTTTATTTGGTTGAAAAATTCTAATGTTTTAAATTTTATTCGATATTTAATATATTCATTGCCTTCATGGAATAACTTATTGTTCCTTTGGGATAAACTAAACTAAATTAAATTTTGTATTCTGAAATCTTAAGGTTTTATAATTATGCATTTATTTTACTATTTCAGATAATTAGTATTTATCCAGTAAAGTTACATTCATTTATGTTAATCGGCGAAAACTGATAATTAAGATAATTAGATTTTCATTGATTCTTCTTTCAAATGGGTTTTTAGATATTTTGGAATATACCATTTCAAAATTTTTCGTGTTGAAAATAATTGAATAGGAAATTAGGACAACGACTACCAATTTTTATACATCCCCGCACAATAGAGAAAAAATTAAAGAAGATATTTTTCTAATCATTTTTTGTTTTAAATAAACTGTTTCAATTTGAAACAAAAATCTTTCATTTATATTTCTAAATTTTACATCACCTGAGATTTCTTTGTGCTGAAGTTACATTTGCTTTCAATATGTTATCCCCTTAAATATAAAAAAAAATAATTAAAAAGAACCTAAAAAATAAGTTGATAATGTATTGTTTATGTTACTACGAGTTTCATTATTTTTGATATACTGTCATAATTCATTGATCAGACAAAATACTTTAAGAAATTAGATAGCAAAATATATAAAATTGATTAATCTTCCAAATGATGTACATAAAATGCTAAAAGAATATGATAATTAAATGTAAAGTTAATAACGAAGAAAACTTTTTTATTCTTTTAAAAATTTTTGAAATATAATAGAAATAAGAAATTATAAATAAAAACACATTTTTAAAAACATTAAACATAATGACTACTTTTGAAATAGGAAAAAAAATGACTTAATTGTTTTAAACTTTTTTTAAAAAACTCTGGATTTTCTCACTGTTAAACGATATATTAAAATTTAAATTATATTAGCTATCCGGTGAGTTAATATTAATTCATTAGTCTATCCATTAGAGCAAATGAGAAGCGTCAAGAGCTGGGGGGGGGGAGTGATTGATTAGAGGGTCGTCCTCGTTCCGAAAAGTAGTGAGTTCGAATCCCGGCTTATCCAAAGATCCACGACGTTCACATATGGTGACTGGGTCACGTAAAATGTGTCGTGGTCGTAATGTCATCCGTGTTCCCATTCCAAGTTAATACCTTTAGAGTTGTTAGGAGCCATGTCTTGGTCTTCCCTGGCTTCCTATCTCTAATTTGGAATACTCACCTGGTGCTGCCATCTCTGAGCCAAAGTCGTACTTACTCCCTCTTAGTTTGTGTTCTGTTCAAAAACGGAAGGCCCTCTTTCTGACTTCACGTCTGGTCCTTGACTTAGCTTAGCCAAGTTTCATAAGTAACAACAAGAGGCAAAATTAAATATTTTTATTTCGTCTAAGTTATTGAGATTTTTTTTAATATCAGTACTACTCAGTTAATTTTTGTTGAAAATACTCTAATCAAATAAAATCACATTTACATATCATACAAAAATGATTGGATTTAAATACAAAATCAAAATAAATAACTCGGAATGTTATCAGAAAAATCTGTCGAATCTTTGAATTAAAGTAATTACAATGCTTCCATATTGTATAAATGGTAAACATTATCACCATAATTAGATTCTCGTGAACAGAGTTTTTAAAAGCCTTACTGATATTTTATCATCATGTAGTAAGATATATCATATGAATAAATAGAAAAAAAATTTCATTATATTTCTGTTCATAAATAATATAATATTTATAATAGTATAATGGTAACAATTTGTCTTTTGCTTCTAGTGGTTATTATTTATTTAAATTCATACACCCAAAATAATTTAACTTTGATAGATTTTCTACACGCAAATATTTATGATTCAACAATACTGTGGAAGTCTTCCGTCAAGGAAAGTATACTTTAGGGTGAAGAATTAATTAAGATTGAAATTTTCAGAAGGCATAAAAATGTATTCAAGATTTTATTGCAAAAACAAATTTTCATTTTTTTTTGGATTTCATCATTTTGATATTTAAATATCAGTTTTAAAAAAAAAATTTAAGCAATAAATAAGTAATTATTAACAGCATTATAAAACAACTTTTTATATTGAGTAAACGGAACACGTACCGTTTATATCAAGAGAGAAAACGAGAAAAGAAGTAAATGGTTCATGTATAAATATTTTCTTCCTTCCAAATCTTACTCATTAACATAGTTCTCTGGATTTCTATAAAGTATGTGAATGTTAGATTCTTAAAAAATTTATTAAAAATCTAATATAAAAATGTAAAAGGTAAATAGCTTAAAAATTACGAAAAATTATGTTATAAGAAAAAAAATAGGTAATAAAAAGCGAACAATAGTGACTTCATTCATTAGAAATAGTGATACATATTTTTTTTGGGGGGGGGGCAAAAAAATTTTTTTTACTGATCTATAATATTTTTATACCTGAAGCAATATCATCAAATAGAAAAGAAATAATAAACGAATCAACAATGTTAAAACATTGGATAAATGTAATGTTAAAATAAAAGAAATTGAATGAAAAAGTAAAAATACAATTGGGAATACTTAGAATTAAAATTTATAATATGAATGCATTTGATGGATATTTACGAATTATCAAAAAATTAATTCTAAATGATATTAAGGATAATCAATAAACCTATTATTTTAAACATCTTTTTCAGAAAAATGTTCTATCAATAAAGAGAAATAAATGTAAATTATGAAGAAGGACTTGAAAATTTAATCAGCTATTTCTAATGTTAGAAAATTTCAATATTTAAATTATACAAGTGTTTTTTCTATATCACAATTCCGCTGTGATATGGTTTATTCATCTTTTTCTGAGAAATTTCTGGTGCAAAATTACATACATTTAAATTAATATTAAATAGAAAATGTTTGAAACTCTTTCGAGAAGTAAATGATAAGAACATAAACATTATTTTATATTATATCCTCGCATTAAATCATGTTTTAATACATTTGAAATCTAATTTTTTTTATGTAAATTGATTTCTGTTATAAGAAAATAAACACTCTAAAATTATTTATGTAAATATCTTGTACTTTAAAAATTGTTTGAAAGGAAAGTATTTGAGAGAATATTTTAAATATGAAACTGAAAATAATTCATCTATAAAGATGAAATCTTTCTTTTAATTCTTCAAAATACCTGTAACATTTTTGCCCTTTAAAATCTATGTTTTGCTAAATTTCTGGTAAATTTAAAATTTTGTCTTTGAGATTTATAATATTATAATAATATTTCCAAAAATTAGAAAAATTCACTAAATATATCTCTTTATGAAACGTTGATGGATATATGGGTATATTAAAAAGTAAAATATATGAAAAACTTGCTAGTACCATGAAACATTCCATAAGTCTGGAAAAATGTAGTGTTCCAGAGTATAACAAACAAAAGCAATATAAATTCAATTGCAACAGTACAAATTATTTAATAAATGGTCTATTTGTTGACCTTGGTCTATTTTCTTTTTTCTCTCAAAATATTTTGGTGTTTGTTTCCCTAAACTGGTAATAATCTGAAAGAGAGAATATAAACAAACATTTATTCTTCACTGACGTATCTACTTTATGTTGACATTCATGTGCAAAATAAATTATGTAATTTTATGTAAATTCTAAGGAGCTAGTTGGATGTTTACTGAAATTTCATTTGCTTTCTTAGAATTTTATTAAAATTGAAACTCTTGTGAGGTTCCAATGAAAAGAAATTTGCAAAATCATGTTTGTTATGGAATTTTATTGAATCAAGGTTTAAAGCACCAAAGCAGATGGATTGGCAAGCCTTTTGGAAATTACCATTTTTTAGAGGATTTCTCATTTGAAATCTTTTGAACCATTTTTTATTCAGGAAAAATAATTCGATGCATTTTGTATTTTTTAGCTCTCAGCTACTTTCTAATAAATTAATATTTTCTTTATAAATAAATTCATGATTTATCTTTTGTTTAATGACTTTAAGCAATAGGATTTATTAAACTAAATACTGTAGTGGAAGTTTGAGATGTTGAATTTTACCAGAAGTCATTTTTTAATGTTGTTGTTGCTTATCTCACTGGTCAGGAAAGCCCACACCAGGTTCAGAAAATCTGGCATAGGGTAGTATGCAGCTTCTTTTTTAGAGAGGAACCACAAGGGCAGAAGACTGACTGGACCTCTGAACATACATGCCATAAGTACCCGCTTATAGGGTAGGGAAACATTCATACTCCATTCATACAAGGAAAGGACAAAGACAGGATAGAGAGAGAGAAAGTACATCCATGTCCGAACCGGGATTCGAATCCAGCCCCCCCCTACCTACAGTCAGCATTGCTAACCACTATACAGAATAAGCGGAAATTTTACAATAAATAACATTTACTACTTACAACACAAACTACATAGGAACAAAGAAATTTAGAAGAAGTAAAACAATGCGTCCTCTTAGAATGAGAATAAAAGAGTAAGTGTTCTGTGTTTGGTTTAGATCTCACTGACAGAATATATAAACCACGCCTACTAAGTGTGCTGATTGGTTGGGTACATTTTAGGAATTTAATATTATTGGCTGAGAATAGTGATAAACAAGTTTTTAGTTTTACTTCCCGATTTTAGGTTTTACTTCGCGAACTCAAGTGTTTTTAAGGTTTCTTAGAAAAGATGTAATGAGTCACCACAATACATACAATATGTTTTGAAAGTTTAAAATCCAGTTATCAAAAGTAGGAGTATAAACTTAAATGCCAGAACGAATGTGATGCTTTCTAAGGGAATAAATTTTAAATTGATGTAAAAATGTAAGCATACATGCTGAAACCTGTTACAATTCTTACATGGAAAAAGTTAAGAAATGACTAATATTGCATATTTTTACTGTCAGTTGCTTTAATAAAGAACATTGTAAATGAGAAATTTTTTTATAAAAATATATATTTACTATTTTTTGAAATATTAATTTCTTAACTGTATTTTACGAATTGTTTCTTTTACGATAATATTATGAAAAAAATGTTCTCCTAAATATAAATAAAGTATATATTTATTCAAATTAATGATATGGTTAATAATGATATTTTACCATAAGGATAGCTAATGTGATATTGCTCATACCAATATTTAATTCACAAAAATATATTCATAACGATAGATAAAATTCATTTCTTATATAAAGAAAATCTTTCTCTCTCTCTATGTGAATCTCAAACTCTGTCATTTGATAGAAAAAAACTCATACGGAGTCCCATACACTTCTTTCTTAAAAAATTAAAGCCATTAACAAAACAAAAATGTAGAATAACATTGAAGATAGCAATATTTTATTGGGACTTTTATATTCTGTTTGGCATACTTTTATTTATTCTTTACTAAAATTTTAGTACATTTTGGTAGCTAGAAATAATTTTTAATTATTATTGCATTCAAGATGAAATTTAGAAATCTAAGGTAAATAGAACACTAAATTCTGAAAGTAAGATTTACGTAAATTGCAAAAATATGCTTAAAGTTGTAAACTGTTCTGAATTAAATCTTTAATCTGATATAAAGCACATTTTTGTCAATATCTGTTATATATATATGCACATGTTATTTTGATGTTTAATATAAAAATAAAGCATTAGATTATTTAGTGATGTTTCACAATAACAGAAATTTTCTTGCATCACTAACATTTGTTATATAAGAATAAAAAAATTGCGGAAAAATTTATGTACATTTACTTGGCTTTATAGAATACTCCAATTTTATATGAGTTACAATGTATCAAACATGAACTATATTAGTGCGATCTTATATTTTCAAAGAGTATCCACTTGCAGAAAAATGAGTTCTCGAATATTCAATTGTAATTATGAATCAAGTGTTATATTTATTCACTCTTTACACCACCCATCCTTATTTTCTCTTAATTAAAAGTATGCGTACGTAATATTTTTATATGTATTTAAATGAACATAAATAATTGTTATTAGTAAAGTTATTGAAAAAAATAACCCTCAAAATATTCAAGTTTCCTGTGGTCGTCAACAAAAATAAGATTTACACATTTTGAGGTGTGAATGTATATATATATATATATATATATATATATATATATAAATAAATAAATTAATTATAATAATAAAATGATTTATGTTGTAGCATATATCTATATCCTTTTCTCCGGTATTCTAAACAATATATATATATATATATATATATATATATATATATATATATATATTGTTAACGGAGAAAAAGATATAGTTATATGCTATAACATAAATTATTTTATTATTATAATTACTTTTAAAATTATCAGTCTAAACATTAAAATTTAGCAAATGGGAAAAAACAATTTATAAACTAAGATAACGTATAGAATTGACACTGACGAAAACGCAAAAAAAGGTTAAAATAATATTATAGAAGTTTAATTATTTGCAAAAAAAAAAAAAAAAAAAAAAAAAAAAATTATCCATCATTTTGTAGTGAATGGGATACTCTTAACCATTCAAGCCATTTTATTCCCAATTTGTAAAATGAATTTAATTTTCCGAAAAATTATTTCCGTTACCAGAAAAGTTCAAGATCAAACATTCATTCATTAAAGAAGCTTTAATTTTATAACAACACATCGTCTAGTATCCACTAAGCAAGATCAATTGGATTTTGTTTAGTAGCATATGCTGACGACTAATTGCTACATATTGTTTCGGTTTCCAGATTATACAAGTCAGTTAAGGAAAAGTAAGTATATATATTTTATGATAATTAATTATACGTATATACACAGATGGCCATCGTAAAGGCAACATTCTGAAGGAAGCATGCAAATAACATGAAATCCACGACGACCATTAGCAGAGGTGAGGTATGCAAATGATTAGAATTTCAGTGCTGCTATTTAAAGCTTGGAGATTTCAACGATTTCAAGTTTGGCAATTGTGTTTTTGACCACACGTGGCATGCATTGTCCAAGTGTCAATCGCCAGATTAAATTGCTTTCCTTGCCAGCTGACATTCCAGATCTTTCGCCGATAAAACATGTTGTCCATGGCTGCTCAATGATTGACCATATTATATCCCCAACTGTCAGATCAGATCAATTTTGCCAATGTGTGGAAGCTGCTTGGTCTACTGTACCCCAAGAACACATCCAAAGTTTTTTGAATCAATGTGGTGATCTCCAACAATGGTTCTTTCTCTGGCTACTGATTTTGGCAGGAACCACACTACATAGAACTCTATAAATTTAATCATTTAATATTTGGTAAACATGATATCTACAAAATTAATTTTGTTGTGATATCTCTTGTTTTTATTGGTGTTGCTATTTGGGTAGCCAGCAGTGTAAAACAATACGTCGTTTATTAAGAGGAATAATTAATTTACTAATAGATGCTCCAAAAGTATTAAATATATCTTATTTACAAACATTTAGGCAGCCGAGTTGTAATTCCAAATAAAATGCACGTTGAAGTAAATAAAATGACATAACTATATTGATTCCATTTAAATAAAATTTTCTATATTTTACATGTTTTTTTTTTTTTTCAAAAAGAAAATAGAGAGAATTTCAAGCGCCATATTCTTCTCGGTCGGAAAAAGCAGTCTCACATTATTAAACAATTAAATTGCATCTCGTCAATAAACAATATTTATGGAGATATTCCATTTTTAAAAAATGTTTGACAAATCTGTTCTTAAAATTTCATTAATTGTTTTGATAATTTAATCTAAAACTAAGTGAATTCACAGTAATAAAATCCTTAACACATACATTAATATACTTCAATAAAGTAACATGAAAACAATATTTTTATTTAATTAAAAAAATTATTTACTCACTTTAATAATATTACTCTGAATATAATAATATAAATCGGAGAAGTATTTCTGAAAGTAATATTAGCATTTTTTAATAATTATTTAAGCATATATAAATAAAACTAATAAGAAAATAAAAATAATAATAAAGTTATACATTTGCATGCGTACAGATATTAGTGTAATTACTTTTTTGTAAAAAATAATTCTTTTAAATTTTTATTTCTGTGTATAATATAAAAACTTAGCGCGTTTATACTCATGTATTTAGAATTTAAGCTGTTTGAAAATTTTAATAATCTCTCTCGTGTTCATTTACTCAAAAAAATCAAACATTTTTTCGTAATTATCTAGTTGGGGACAATTATTTTCAATAGACTGGGCAAAGGACTTTAATTGTCTTTTCTTATCTTAGCGATTTCAAAAGTATGTTTCATAAAATCAGGAAAATTTTTAAATAATGTATATTATTTAATGCAATACATTTTACTTTATAATAATAAGTTGAAACCACAAATTTTATAATCTCAGTTTCTTACAAAAATAGAAAATTTATTTTCTTCACATTTATAATTGTGTGACCACGTGTTAAATAAATCAATTTATGTAACTGTTTCTATAATGATACGTTTTCATTTGTATATTCATTTATAAATTTTATTGATTCTGAAATATTTAAAAGAAGTTTATCTACTTCTATAAAAATCCATTATTTTTTTTATATTTTGTACTAAATTAAGAACACATATTAATACAGCGTATGATTTTAGTAAAAAATAGTTTAATCCAATTTTTGTAAGTAAATTTATATAATATAATTGGAATACATATTTAAACAAAACCTGTAGGACTTAATTTTCTAAATATAAGTGGAATTATTTTTACTATGCTCCAAGTAAAAATGTTTTTCTTATATTTTTAAGAAAACATATGTTATTTTATATAAGTGAATAGTTTATTAAAATAGTTTTAATTATTACAATTATTATATATGGCTTCAGAAATTTTTTATCCTTGAAATGCTGAATTTTTAGGACAATTATTCATTATTAAGCTAAAATGATTTTAAAGAATTTTTACGTTTTTTACTTCCAGAACATAAACAAGTATAACAATTATCATAATTGCTTAACAACAAATGATTTTCAATAGCTGTTTTTTTCCAAAATAAACTGTCAAAGGGTATTGGTTATGTCAACAACATTTAACTTTCTAATAGTTTATTAAGAAATTATAAAAACAAAGTTTTGTATGTTTAATTTAATCATGCATTTTAGCAAAATCTTAAATACATTGTAAAAGGTAAATGATAATATTTTTTCAAATATAAATGTTCCTAATTCAATGGCGTGTACGTTTATAAAGAAAAAGTTTAATATTTTGTCTTGTAAGAGCAACAATATGCGGAAAAGTCACGCTGCATTCAAATAAAAATTATCATAAATTTATGAACATCTTTATTATTTACCCTATATCTACATAAATACTTCATTTAATGGGATTTTCATAGATTTCTCGGATAAAAAACAACGAAAGAGTAAACTGTAAATCTGGCACTTTCTCACCTTTAGTCAGTTGCGTGTCAAGAGGGGATATTAAAAATGGTTAACACATTTGCATAAACATAAAAGTCACATAAACAAGTGTTTCTTGTTTACACGGTTTTTAAGTTTATTATTAGTAGTAATTTAAAGTTATTGTATTTTTAAGTGTCACAAATTATTTTTATTTTTAAGCATTACTTAATAAAAATAATTTGTAAATATAAAGAAAAAATAAACAGAGAATTCGTATCTTTATTTTCGTCTTAGTAAAAGTATTTAATATTGGATTGATATGAATTTATTATAATTACTGTATTTAGATTATTACCATATCTCTTGATATAAAAATGCCCTTACAGAATCCAAGAAGAAATATTCAGAAGAACTGTTTTTATGTATTCACGTAGTAATCATACAAAACAAATATCGAAGGAAAAATAAACTCTTTAAGAATTAATTAAACTAAATAATAATCAGTTTGCTATAATTTGACATCCTGTTTTTCATCACTTTAATCAGATATTAAGTATTCATAAAATGCAATTTTACTTTCAGTAGAAAAAGTAAACAATTAATTATAGAAACTATTCTTTCTGAATTAAAAACTACTCAAAATGCAATTGTATTGTACTTAAATGTTTTACAGAACTATTCAAAATCGCATTAAATTAGGAATAATTTAATATATTTGCATAGGTTTAATTTTTTGGTTCCTCACAAACACTAATCACTGGCGTTTACTAGCTGGTTTCTAGCAATTTTCGCCTTCTCTGCTGGAAGAATTTTCAAGCTTGCTCAATGAAATTTTTGTTGATTTTAAACTCTTTTGATACACTAGTCATACTATGCCGTTCCTTCAGCTTTCCAATAATCTTTGTGCATTTGAATTCATCCAGGTTGTTTTTTATAGACATATTTCAAGATAAAAAACTATTTTAGACTTACAGAAAATATCTTTAATTTCTTGTTTTCATTGCAGAGATTCACTTGCCAAACACAAGCATGAATAAACTTGTCATATTTTGTTCCAAACATTTCCATACGTATTAATTATTAATTGAAAAAAATAAAACATTTTTGTTACAATTTCCTGCGTATCTACTTAATATTTATTTAGTTGCTTAAGTTTCTTACACCCGGATTAAAGCTATTTTGAGAAAAAATAAATGGCTTCTGTTTTCCAGTTATCTTGTTTATTTATCAATGTGTATCTTAGAATTTTCCGGGTTTTTTTTATTTCTAATGTGATTTAAATGATTCACAACATGCTTATTCTGTTAAACTGTTCGTGATGTAATGCCAGAAATAAACCTATATTGCAATATTACCTATTTCCTATAGAAAACTAAATTGTAAAGTGTATCAAAAGTCAGTTCCTATAAGTATTTATTTTTCAACAATATGTTAAATTTTCAAAACATATTCAATTATGTACGTACTTTTTCAGTTATAGTAATGTTAATCTTCATATACTTTAGCGCTCATGATAAAAAAAGGAAGTTGAAACAGCTTCTATAAGTATAGAATCTAGAGCACCGAAAGACAGAATTGGGTATCTTACCCGCAGAACTTAATTGGCATATAGTAATAGCCTATATGTCTTGAATGGCACTACTATGAGAATACTCTGTAACGAGGGTGGAATGAGTGAGAAGATCTATACCCAGTGCTACAATCTCGTCACGTGAAATGATCTGTAGGTTTGAAAGAGAACTTTTAAGGTAAAAATATTGCTTCTTCATGCATTTGTGGTTATTTTAATGTGATATCCAATATTTTATATTGAGGTGAAACAAAATACTTGAGAAGTATCATAACAAGTTTTTCCCTTTTGAAGCTCACAATTTTTTAGCAATTTACATAAATAAATGGGTAACCGAAAGAGATTAAAAATAACCTGTTCTTTCTCTCTAAATCACTTGATGGGTTTATTAAATCACGATGTTAAGATAAACAACTTTAGCAGTACTTAAGCCCACTGGTGTCTTGCCTAGTGTGCATTTCTTGCCACATTGCTTTATGTATCCTTAACCAAATCCCAGCAATTGATATGTAAATTTATATTGATATTAGTAAAAATGATAATAGTCATTGCTAATCTTCATTGGACCCATCCCCCAACTTCTCACTTAAGATCAAGTATCCAGATATCCACTCTGTTCAGTCACGGCCAACTAGACACACAAGGCCATGTAAGCTTTTTGTGACGTCACGGAGACCGTCCTTTCTCCCAAAAGGTTTCGTTGTAAGTGAAACCGAGAATAGTTTGCTTATAGCCCGTTAATTTAAAATTATCATTCAAAGTTAGATTGTTAAACTATTTGCAATAAAAATTTTGAATTTAATATTTATTATATTTTTTAAAATTCATTTATTCAATATACTCAGATTACTTCAGATTTTATCTGAAGTATTTGAAAAATGAATAAAATCTGAAATATTATCTGTTTATCATTTTATTTAAAATTTATTTACACTTAAAAAACAATTTTCAATTTTTATAATTTAATCAATTCTGTCCTTTATATTTCACTTGAATTAGTATCAGAAATATAAAGTAATATTGCAAAATAATTTCACTATTTCTTTGTGCTTTTTTGAGTGAAATTGTTTCTTTACTTTCCTTCTAATTCATATTCAGTAAGTTGTTAATTTAATACACATATATTAAACTATCTTTCATACAAAACATGTATTCCTTTAAGTGTTTGGAATTATTTTATTCATAATATAAGTTCAGAACCTAAAATATAATAATTCTATAAGTGTTTTTTTTATCATTTCAATTGAAATCTGTAATTTATATACTCTTAAAAATAATTTGTGTGAATACTTTAAGAATTTAATCTATTGTTTCCTTTATATTTCATTAGTATTAGTATCAGAAATATATAGAAGGTAATGTGATACAAAATAATTTCACTGCTTTAAATGTATTTTTGAGTGAAATATTTTCTTTGCTTTCATTCCAGTTCATATTCTGTAACTTGATGAATCAAATACATATATTCCACTATCTTTGGTATAAAACATGAATCATAAAAATTATTAATATTATGATAAAAATAAACTAAGGAAAATTAAAAAAAGAAAATTTCATTTGACATCTAAATTGATGTGAATCGATATTTTAAAATAATTACCTTACTTTGAGTAAAGAATTGTAAAATATACAATTTATAAAAAATTATCAAAATTTTCACTCCACAATGTTTTGAATCGTAATATTAAAATATTTTCTAAAACAACTTTTTGTCCGTTTAATAATCATAAACATGGTGGAATCAAACTATGCATCCAGTTTTGATTTAAAAAACCAAAAAGGAATTTCTTTTTATCGTAATAATGTATTTATTATTACAGAAACATAATAATTCAGATATTTAGCTAAAACTATTTTCTTGTATGCATGTAACATTTCTTGTCGTGTGTACATTTTAAGGAAAAAGTAATTATATGCAATATGGTAAATATAAATTATTTTTCTTACTGTGTCGTAAAAGAACATAAATTTTTATATTGTTATTTGAAGTTTGCTGATTCTAAGCCATTAAGTTTAAATTTATTCAAACATCTGCACATTAAACTTTCAAGCACATTAACTTACAAATAATATCTTTTAATGTAGCTATTGTTGAATGTTATTTAAACAGTGCAAATTTCTGAGCTATGAAATGAACTTTTTAAAATTAACACAAAAATACATGTGAAATATATTTATAATGCATAATCCAAAATAATAGCTATATATTTTTTCTTAACCATTAAAAATTCATGTTTAAATATCTTGTAAATGTGAAATTCTTAAATTGGCATATATCATAAGTCTCAAAAGTTTCTGCCTTTATGAATTTTTAAAAGTAAATATCTTTCTGATATATTAAATATTTTTCAATCCAAGACTTACTTTTTTTACTTTATACATATTAAACACTACAATGTGCAAATACCACTAAAATAAATTTGATACCTAATCATTGAAATATTAATTAATACAAATGTAATTTTATAGTGGCTTCTGCATAAATAAAAGGTAATATTTTTAATACTTGTTTTGAAGTACTTTTATCATACTGCTTTAAACAATAAACTTGAACAAAACAATTTTTTCACATAAAAACACTAAAAGCAAAAAAATGTATAATAAAATTTTATTTTATTGTGTAAACGAAATGGCACATAGTTTATACAAATTTTCAAAAAATATAAAAAGAAGCATTTCTTTTCAATCATTGACTCTTGATTAGAAAAACTTATTACAAATAAAATATAGCTTTTGAGTTAGCCTTATGTTTCAGTTCTACATTGGATATTTTTTAATGTAAATGATAGTTTTTAACTTTTAAAACTAAGTATCACAAATGACAAATTTCAATCCAAATAAGTTTAGCATAGTGATGTAAAACAACTTATGATGGAAAAACATTAAGTTTTAAGAATACCCGCAAGAAAATTATCATTTAAAAACAACAAACTCATTTTTATCAAATTAAGATAATATATTAGATGCAGTAAATGTATAAAAGTAAATACATTTTGAAAAACATAACACTATTTTTGTATAAATCAATAAAGAAAAATTATGCATTTAAAGCTTTCTTAATAAATATAAAAGGTCATTAAAATTATCAATGTACATAAAAAAATTTCTACTGCTTTATAAATTTTTAATGTTTTATTTTTTAAATTTTTTCAATTTCCTTTCTGAACAATTTATGTTTTTATTGTTAGACTTGTTAATTTTCATAACATTTTTATAGAAAACATTTTTATCTGTTTCAAATTTTGAGTAATTATTTAAACATACATTTGAAAACATTTGAATAACTTTTAAAATATTTACAGAGAAACATGAATTACAATTAGAGCAAATTTTGTTAAAATCAAACAGACAACTTTCTTTTAAATAGGTTTCTGTTAAATTAATTAATATTACTTGTTGTTTACTATGGTTAAGTAATAATTTTTCATAATCCTTAGAAATTAATTTTTGAAATATAACATAACAAACAGAAATTGTAAATACCATATTTGCAGATGGTGCTTTCAATCCCCCTCGATTAATCATATTCAAATAAACAGAATGATCAATCATTTCAAGAGGAGAAATTAACATTTCTGCACCAACTTCTACCTCAATATTTCGTGAGCCTTGAAAAAACAATTTGCAATTGTCACACATAAGTTTAAGTTTAAAAACACAATTTCCAGCAATGTATGTAAGAACCTCATTTTCATCAGGAGAAATATCAACTGTCAAATCATCAATAATATCTGCAAACAGGTCAAGACTGATATCATTTCTATTAGGTTGGCACACATCATTGATAAACAGTCTAACAGGAATGTCCCCATATCTTTCTGAATGCAAAGTTAGAATAGATTTTATTCGTAATTTTCTTTCTGATTCCAACACTTGTTGCAAGGATACATGATAATTACAGCCAGACATTTGTCGATACTGTGAAAATCTGAACTCCAAAGCATCAGTGTGAAACTTCGAAGTCAAGACATATTTTGCTCCATCTGAAAGCAAAGACATAGCAATGTTTATAATAACTTCACTTGTGTGGATGAGAGCAGTAAAAGTTTCCTTACTCAAACAACCATTTCGAGATGGTTGTTTCATATTCATCCAAGATTTTGCCCATGCAGCAAAAAATTTTAAAAATGTCACATTTTCAGTATTATTTAATGAAAAAGGCAATGAATCAATATTTCTTGGGAACTTTGCTTTATGCTCATGAGACACATTCATTATATCCCACCATCTTTTAATATGGATCAAAAAAGATACTGTATCCTTGACATTATAGATATCTTTTGGATGATATTTTTCCAAACATTGCAAGGCAACTGGATTACTTTCATGAAAAATATTTACAGCTGCCAATACATTCTGTCGTTCAATATTTGTTGGATATAATGATTTGACATTTAATTTAAAAGCATATTTAATAACAGAACTTTTTTCAAATGCAAAAGCCTTTCTCAACAGTCCAAAGGAAGGATGAATGGCATTCCCTATTCCTTCAACATTTGGACAGGTGAAAGTCTTTTCTGTGTCAAGTTGAGAAATCAAATTATTTCTGATGCACTTCAAGATATGTACAGCATCAAAAACAAGATATAAATTTTTACCTGTAATTGGATTTTTTACTCCATTACTAGAGAGAGGGCCATCTCACATCAATTGAAACATGTGTCTATTAACAGAGTTATTATCGGAAATAACAGAGAGAACTTCAAATCCTGATTTGTGAAGTATATCCAAAGTTCTTCTTGTCAAATTAAACAAATCTTCAGCTGTCATCGACAATACAGGCACTAAAGAAACAACTTCTTTATATGAAGAAAAACAAGATGAGATCATGAATGTCTGAATGGAATTAGCTTGTGCAAGAGCTTCACAATTTTCAGCAAAACCTGTTATTTGATTACCTTTATAAGTTACTTTTGGCTTAATGTGAATCTCATCAATTAGCAAGTTCACTAATTTCTCTTCATCTTTCAGCTTTTTGCATTTTTGTTTTATATAATCAATGTTTTCTTCATTGTTACAAGAAGAATTTAAGCTTCCAACATTGAGAACTTTCTTTAACATTTAAATACTAGGGAGAGCTAAAACATCAGAGTTTAAAATAGCTCGATAACAAGAAGGTGAAATAATATACAAGTAAGCAGAAAATTCATAAATTTTAGAACTGTATCTCCTCGCAGATTTTACTTTAGAACAAGGCGTCATTTGCTCAAATATAAAATTCCTTCTGTCATAATCTTCTGAAGTATATTCTTGCATATAATTTCTCCATGCTTTCAAAGCACTTTCATAACTTTTTTCAATAGATGGGGGAAGTGAATTTGTCATTCGAATAACATTTTCTAATTGGCTCCATAACACCAATTTACCATCACTCAAAAGATGATTAAACTTTGTTATTTCTTGAGCAACACCTTCAACAAAAACTGAAATTGAAAAATCAATGCTTATTTTAATGCTTTTTAAAAGATTGGGAACAGATTGAAAATTCATTAATAAAACATGAGCTTCAGTTTTGTGTACTATAATATTATCCGGAAGAGAAACTTTTTCCGGTATTTTCATTAATTCTTCAAAAGAATTAATTTTATCAGCAGTCATAAAATCTGATAAAACTTTTTCAGATAGAGCATGTAATTTTTCATTTCTGCTTAATCTTTTAACCGCACATTTTTGTGTCAGATATGTTGGACAGCCAGGAAATATTGTAGGAACAGCTCCATCCTTCAATTTAGGACGATCTCGAGGTATTTTAATGTCCTCTCCATTTTGTGATAAATAATCAAATCTGATAATTTGATCATCTGCGAAATGCTTTTCACAAACAACGCTTCGTTTGCTAGGGGAAAAATCTTTTCGGGGAATTTTTTTTTAACCACAAAATTTTCTTCGCTTCATCTTTAGGAAATTTAAAACAGGATACATATGAGCCAGTACTATCATAATTTGATTTGCAATAAGGAACACAACAACGATCAGGCATTTTAAATTGCTTAAACTTCGAACACACACCGTAAATGACAACAATGTTTGTTTCCCACAGCTTCGATCGTTTCTCCCTTAGGACAACCAAAGTGACGTCATGTCACGTGATTGCCAAGCTTACACGGCCTTGTGTGTCTAGTTGGCCGTTGTTCAGTCCACTAAAATGCAGCATTTTGGCAAAAAAGTATTTTTAATGTCAAATAATCAATGATAAATTATTTCTTTTTAAATTGATGAGAAAAAAAACATTGAATTTTTGCCTTCCAAACTAGTTACACATTTTCTTGGTAATAATAATAATTTAAATAATAACAGCATCATATGATTACACATATTTTGTGGATTATATACATATAACTACCACAGTTATGTTATAGTTCTACAAATAATAATTATTGTTATAGTTTTACAAGCAATAAAAAATGCTTGACATCTTATGATAATGATTTAGAATTATTTAGGATAATGTGTAGCAGCTGTGATGGTAATAACTGATATTGTGATTTTCTATATCGAGTTATATTTCATACTTATAATTTGATAACCAATATATCTTTAAACTAATGAAACTTAAAAAATAATTAGGAATGCTGTAAATAATACAAACAATATTGGTATTAAAATACAATAAAAATAAAAATTAAAGCATTTAAACATTTTCAAAAATACTTAAATAACAAATGCAAGAAAACTATTTATTAAAAAAAATCTTTTGGTACATGTTGTTATTAATTAATTTAAGAATAGTTTTTACAACTAATATACACAACCAAATGTTCTCATTTCCATTAAATATTTATTTTCTATTTACTAAAATGATAGTTCTCACATAAAATTTAGTACCATACTTTAAGCAGCGAAGAGCTTGATTTTAAAAACGATTTACCAATTTCTTTTTTAAGAATAAATTGTGACTACTATTGTTTGTATAATGTTAATTATCATAGAAATAGATTGATTCATTGAAGAGAAATGTAATGAGTCATTACTGATAATGAAAATACATAAAATCCTTGAAACATAATCAAAATACCTCTTTAAATTTATTATTATTACCACTTAACTCTTGACATGTACATAAATCGATAGTTTACAGCGTTACTAACACAAGTGATTTTGATTAACCTATTAGTATCTAACATCAAATATGTTGCCATAAAAAAAAGCAACATATTTATTATTTAAGTACACTTTAAACATAATTTCATGGATGTGACATATTCAGGTAATAATATAATTAAATGTATACATTTTTCATTTTTATTTCGTAATTTTATTTTCCAGAAAAAATAATAAGTATGAAAATATAGATTTTATTTTTATGAAGCGTGCAATTTTGCGTAACTGGCAAAATTTACTCTAATCAATCTAGCACTAGATATTTTTAATGAAATCTATTGTTGTTGTTGTCGTGTGGCAGCCAGGTTGGCAATATGGGGTGCGCTGCTCCACTTTTCCATATTTGGTATGGAGTCCGACTTCCTCCGTACACACATGCCATAGGTACCCGTTTATAGGGTAAGCAACCATTCACACACACACACACACACACACACACACACACACACACACACACACACACACACACACACACACACACACACA
>JAPDSC010085116.1:0-17919 GCA_026290005.1 Latrodectus geometricus | reverse complement strand
AGCACTCGACGAGCTTCATTCTAAGCATTTTCTCAACCCTTGTAAATGTATTTTGATTTCAAATAAAATGGATATAGAATTTCAAAAGAAAAACTATATTCATTTTTTCCAAATGCAATGGCAGTAGGTAGTTTTTTAAATAGAAAAAATTTAAGATGAGGCGGATTGCAAACACATGTTTATCATATGTAAAAATTGTAGCGAGAGCAAGCTAAAAAATCATGTTTTACGTTAAGTTGGATTGAGATGGCATCCAAATCGTTAGTGCACTTTCCTTTGATCCAATAGCTCGTGCATTTGAAATCAAGATTAGATGTTTGTAGTATTCAGAATTGACTCAAGACTGTATGTCTCAATCTGATTATACTTTGTGTGCAAAAAATGACTATTGAGCGACAAAAATAGTAATCCTACTAATCCTGACAAGTTGGATATCCCATGTAGAAGAGATTATTGAACGATATGCAGTTAGAAGACGAATGTACCACATTTGTCTAACACGTAGTTATCTATTTCAAATTACTTAAAATTTTGGTAATATTTGAAACAAGTCCGGTTTTTTGATAGGCATTCATCTGATGCTCAACCGTCATATTTGGCTCATGAGGACTAATAGGACTTTGATCTACAGTTTATAGTGAACTACTACAGATGACCAATTTAGACATGGGATTCGAATCCACAAACTTTTGAATCGAAGTTTAGACGCTAATCATTTAGCTACCAACTCTACTTGTTTTATATGGGAATAAGCTTCGAGATAACTTAAATATGCTTCCTTAAAGATTTTGTGAATAAAAAAATTGTTTTCGCACATTATGACTTGATTTCGCGCAGTGTTGAAAGTGTAGTCGGCGCCAAAAGCGGGTAATTATTATACTAACGTAGTTGGAAAAATCAAAGAAAAAAAATGAGAATTTATTGTTGTAAATAGTTGGTTGGGTAGTTTTTGTGATCATTATTCTGAAGGTATCACATAAAAGTACATTAGGTGATGAATAAGTTGAACATTTTGTAATAAAATAAAACAACATTGAGAGTTGACAGAATTTTAAATATAGAAGAGAAAATGCTTAATGTTGTACGAATTACATTAATTTGTAAATGATAAAAAAAACTAGTGAATTTTTTAGATATTTTTTAAAGATTATGTAATTTTTATAAAGAACTGCAAAAATTTTATTTTCCTTGTTTTTTGATATAAATTATATTTCATACTTAATTTCATAAACGTAGAAATATCTGGTTCATATCGTTCCTGGAGGAATTGCCAAACTTTTTTAACATAGAAATATTTTTTTAATATAGTAAGAATCTTGTGAAATAGAATCACTATTAAAACTAAGTCAATTACATTCTGTTAATTGGTTCTTTGGTTGCTCAAGGATAATTTTTTTGTATACCAGGTTTAATTAAGCCTGGAGCTTACAGGATATATATTCCAAATCACAACAACCACTCAAATCCAAGATGTAGAAACAAGTGCATGTATTGTTGAACTGAAGGCGAGAGCTCTAACTATTTGGCAAATTAAATGTGGAGAAAATGAATTTTATTTTTAAACGAAATCTTAAAACTAATAATAAATTGGGTTAAAATAGAACAATGCATACAAAATCTTAAAAAAAATAAGTGATCATGTTAATAATTTTAAGTTTGTTATAAACTCCACAAAATTGATTCTGTTGTATTCTGAAGAGAGTTTATGTTAACATGTGAGAACTTTATAAGATTACTTTGACATTTCCTGCACAGTAGTGCTAGGTGATATTTTGATGATATGAATGATATTTTGACTCTTTTTAACTAATACTCTGCCGATAAATAAAAACACCAGGTTCTCATTTACAGAAAACTAATTAACGGCAAATCATAAATTAATGATTTACTTATTTTAGTAACTTGAAAGGGCTTTAAATAGCTTTTCATTTACATTCGTTTTAAACAGTTCACATGTGAATAGAATTTTTTATTTATATTTCTTTTGTGAAACAAAATCTAATAATTTTCTTTTCTGTCCTATCAATATTTTCAATTACTTCTAGATGAAAACGAATGGAACAGATTTTACACTTTATTATATATATATGTTATATAAAAATACACGTTACATTCCTAATATAAAAACCCGTAAGACCTGTTAAATGATTATCAACTGCACTTTGTAATTGTCACTGAATAACTTATTTCATCTTTCTATCATGCAATATGTAATGTTATTAATTACAATCATTCAACAATGGTCGTTCAGTATTATTTCAGTAACTTTCAACGTAATTCTCTAGATACACCTTTGTGGAAACTAATTCTTGATAGATGTCCCTTATAAGGCAGACATTTTTGAGAGAAAAAAAATTAATACTCTGTTTATACTACTATTCTACTAGAATATCATATCTTCAAATCTTACCTTAAGCTATCAGGGTGCCACCCGGGTAATAAGTGCTCTGGCCTATTGTTCAACCGTTCGTAGTTGTAGCAGTTTGGAACCCATTTTGAGCTTCACATCCTAAGTTTGTTGCTTGACGGTCATTTTTTGGACTAGGACTAGTAGCTTAAAGTCAATTCTGAAACATTATAAACATCTAAAACCAAAGTGGTATTCGAATGTAGAAACTATTAAACCGACAAAAATGAATTAAAAAATCAAATCTATTTGGATACCAGTATAGCTGTTGGTCTCTGTTTAATTAGACCAAATGGGCAAAAAGTGACCTTAGATCAACACCAAATTCTGCCACACGACGTTGGTCTGGCAGGAATTTTTCTTTTCTAACAGAACCTTCTCTAACTGAAATATTCACAGTGACTTTTTTGATAAAAGTATTTATAATAACTTTCTAAAATAAGATAACTAGTTGTCAATGATTTCTAGAATCAATTTGGAATAAAATGGATCAATTTTTTAGGATATAAATTAGCTCACATTTAATTTCCTAAACTTTTTGTTAAAACATCTGTGTAATCGAAGGCCATAACTCAAAACATTTAACAAGCTTGCAATATTTCATCAATGAATGATTTATTTCTTAGACATGTTTAGAAGGAACCTCAGAAATTAACATGGCTTCAAATGAGTTAAATTATTATTATTATGATACTTTTAACAAAATGAAAGGACCTTTGCATTAAAAAATAAAATATCAACAAAAACTATGTGCAAAAAACACATGTAATATCGAATTTTTTTTTATCTTTTAAGATTCATTTACTTTAAAATTTTCATATTCACCATGGCCATCATTTTCATTTAATTAAGCAAAAACTATTTCGGATATAAAAATTTTGTAAAAGGTTTTGATGCCAAAGAAATTGACAGCAATTTTATTCAGTGACATCGAATGCTAGATAATGTTTTAAATTTCAGTAGGTATCAGAATACACATTCTGATATCACTCTACATTTAAGTACTTAGGAGAAAATCGTAACTTCTAAGAGACGACACAGTCCAAAAGATGACAAACTTTTTACTGCTATCATTTATAAATATTATAGCACACTTTTTTTTCACAGATATTACATTTTTTGTATCAATCGACTTAGTTTTAAGTATTTTTGCTTGTAAATTAGTAAATGCTTTGAAATATTTCATATTCCAGCCCAGATAATGCGTCCTTATATAAGTTTCCTGAAAATATTTCTTTATTGTGCATTTAGAAGAGATGGCAGAGCACGTTATTATTGAATTACGATCATTATGAAAGTAAATTGATAATGTTCTACAGTCATTTTCTGCCATTCCTCTAATTAATAATAACTAATAACTAATTCCATCTAAAAAAATAATAACTAATTCCAACGGAAACTATAACACAATTATTCCAAATTTTTACCATTATCGATTTTCTGCATAAGAATCAAACACACAAACTTTTTCCCTGAAGACCAAAACACCAATCTTCAAACAATAATCAAACATGACTAAAAATAGAAAATAAATGACCAATGGGAAAATAATTAAAAAAAAATAAACAAATATATACTGAGAATTTATACAAGCATATCGTTCTAAGGTTATTTTTTTCACACAAAAGATAATTTGTCTAGGATCTACGGTTGTAATTTCATTCTATAGACCACCATGATCGTATGAGATTAGACCAACATCTAACGATCTCATTTATATTGTGGACTTAGAAAGTATAAAACGTTGCTGAAAATAATGAATCTAAAACCAAACCGCTCATCTTCCAAGAATATCGTCAAATTAGATGTTGTTCATATTTTTGTAGCGTATACCGTGATCCATCTGCAGGAGTAGAGTTTTTTAGAGTGTTAAATTAGGGTACTGCTCATTAACTTGAGAAGATTCATTAGTTCTTCCTACGTATCTTTTCCATTGAGACCATGGCTCCTGATTGGGAAAGGCGTTAATCACGTGGTTTGGAGGTAATGAGTTTCGTGCCTGTCCCAAGAAATTAAATATTAGTGAACACGCGTCTGATATTCAAGCCTCACATTAAATAGATCATAACTACAATGCCTCTCCTTTTATGTGGTGAGCTTGGAGAAAAGGCTGCCAGGTAGGGTGTTGACTGCAGTATTTGATAGCGGTTAAAAATTAAGCGGTTGTTTCTAATAATTTTTCAGTTGGTAAAAATAGGCGACGGATGCCGAGCAAAATAAATATTTTTCATGGTTACTTGAGCGTTTCTAGAATTTCCTCCATCGGGATTCATGCATGTGCGTACTTATCTCTAAAACAATTCTCTCGAAAAGGAAATATTAAGAACGTTACAATAGCTTACAGTTTTAAGGTAATTCTTTGTGCAGACAAATTCGTGTGTAGCTCTGAAAGCCAATCTGCACACGAATGGTTAGTACTTTAGCCTACCATTCAACAGTCTGTGATTTTGGATTCATTTTCATGGGTGGATTGATGTAGAGCAGGGGTGGCCAAACTTTTGGGATCCTGAGTCTACTCCACATTTAAAAAATTGAAGGCGTTCTACCAATGGCAGAGTTAAATTAACATACATATTTATTTTCGGTAACAAGAAAAATGGGTAAATTATGTCATTTTTCTAAAAAAAAAAAACTTAATATTTGCAAAATAAAAATTTACTGATGAAAATAATCAATATTCATATATCAAAAACTGACTTCACTTCGTTTAATTGAAATTTGGCACTGTTTATTTGCGACAAGTTTATCATATTGTGGCTGGTACGAGCTTATTGCAATGCATTAACACGAAATTAAATGTTCATCTGTTGAATGCGACCAATGTTTGTTTTTTGTTCATGGTTGAAAAAGCAGATACGCAAAGATACCTCAATCCAAAGTATGATTTCAAACACAAAATCAATTTGTAAATATTTGGAAAAGTTTTCTGAGTAATTAATTTCCAAAAATCAGTATCGCTAAATATGCGCTGGATTTAAGAAATATATAGCATCTTAATTTAATAATTTCTTCCTCGTGATATCTATTAAATGTCCTGATAAATGTGACTATTACTCTGTTAAATGTGACTGATGTGATATCTATTAAATGTCCTATTTTTTCAGATACTCCATCAATGTTGACATTTTCATTAAATGGAAATATAAAATTGAGTATTTCTTTCAACCTGATAAGGTCAGCGAATCTTCTTTTAAATTCTTCAAACAAAACAAGTAGGTATTAAGCGAAATCTTCGAAGTCTCGGTTTGGATTATGGATACATTCTTCCTCCATGTTTTTGAAGTTTCTCAATTCATGTTTTCTTAATTGAGATGCTTACCTTTCTATAGTTTTTTTGAATGTTTTAATCGTGCTCATCATGTCCGTTTAAGGTTTTATATAAATCGTAAACCTTAATTCATAAATCTTTAAATCGTAAATCTTTGCACAGTTTGTTTTGGGTTTTAAAGCGTAGACTGCATTAAATATTTATTTTAAATAATTCATTAATTCTATGTCATAAGTCATAAATGTCTTCGCGGTTTACCTAAAATGTCTTCGCAGTCTACAAATCGACCGCGGTCGACGTCTTGGCCATCCCTGATGTGGAGGCTTGAAGTCCACTATAAACTTTTAGTAATGGTCCAATTAACCTTCTTACGCAAAAAGTGATCAGTGAACATACAACTCCAATCACTTTAATCATACTCATGTGATATTCTAGAAATTATAATAAAATGTGACGGGTTTGTTCAATAGATTTGTTAAAATAAATGTATATTATTTATTAAATTAAATCTTGTTTTATAATTAATGTAAAATATCGCTAACTATTCCAAGTGAACATTATAAGAAAAAATATATTTTAAAACATACACACATAAAAGCATTTGATGCATAATTTATTCTAAAATTTTATTATGAAAATATAACAAACGCGAGTCTTCATAAAAAATCATAATTAGTGCTTAAGGAGAAATATACTGGATTTGTAATTCATATTTTTGTGAATCAATATACAGAATCATATAAACTAATTATAAAATATTGTTCAAAGTTAATATAAGTTTTCGACACATTCAGACAATCTCATAGGTTTTTAAGAGAAGTGACTTATTAAAACCATTTATAATCAAGGTAATTTACAAAAGTTATACTGTCTCAAATAATTATATAGCAGAAATAAATGATAACTAGTCGCATATATTTCTAGGTAATTCAAAAATAAGTTTAGAAACTGTAATATATAGCGCTGTAACTTATCATTAAATTATTATACTCACACATTTTAATATAGTACACTTCCTACAAAGAATAATTTTAAAGATTGTTTGTCAAATAGTTCATTCTTTTATAAAATGACCAAATAAAAAAACCTTATTTAATATCAAATAATTTTTTAATTTATGTTTTATAAATACAATATTATTTCATCATTCAAAATCATTCGAGTTTTTAAAATTTTATTTTCCCACTAACATTATTTGTTAACTAATTTGATATCACAAAAAAGTGCAAACGATAATATTATAAATTTTTAGTTTTTATAATATCATTTGAATAAATTATCGTTGATTAGAAACAAATATATTTGAAATATTTTAATGTAAAGTTTCAAATCCTAAGGAATATAATTATTTGATTTAAAAGCTTTAGATTTAGTTTTATAAAAGCTCTGTAAAATTAAAACGAGAAATACAATAAAATCCTTAAAAGCTCTTATACTCAAACTGTTTTAGTAAAAGAATTATGAAAAATGTAAAAGATCCATATAAAATAGAAGAATAATGGCTTACTTTCTTTTTTGTCGTTCTGTGATTATTTTTGTCATACGAGGACTAATTAGATTCAGATCTACAGCTTAGAATTAATTCTCTCCGAAACACTAAAAGCATACATTATGATCTGGTACGATGTGGGATTCGATCCTATGAACATTTGATTGACATGTCACAACGAGAGGAAATTTAAGTTATTAGTACAAAATGGACATTTTTTAAAATCTTGCAACAAAGGTTTTCTACTCTTAAAATGATATAACAGAAAAGTAAACTGTCTCACATACAAGTATCACTTTAAGATCAAATTTTGCTCTGCAGAAATTAAAAAAAACCAAGCACATTAAAACCTCATATAAGAGAGAGACCTCTCAGTCTTATAACTTTATAATATTATAAGCAAATGAAACCATGATCCAAGATACTATTTGGTTCATCAAGTATGATAAACCGTAATATAAGCACTATATATACAATATATAAATGTAAATAACCCCCGCCCCATTCTGCATCTTGGACGTTTCATTGATGAATATCATTGCTCAAAAATTTCAATGAGTTCCAGTGCTTGAAGATATTCAGAAAAAAGTATCAATTTTTCTTTTGGTTTGTTAAACATATTTATTTAACTATCAGTCTTATAACTTTATAATATAGATGAATGAAAAAACTAAATCTCAAATAATTATTAATACATATTTAATTAATTATTAACATATTTAAATAGCTTTCAAAAATAATATATGTCCATTTTGTATTACATTTACTCACATAATTTAAATAAAAAATGTAACAGTTTTTTACAAATTTTCTAATTATTATTATTCATAAAAGTCACAGAAAACAAAGTGGTATAATTTCATAATGCACTGTAAAGAGAGAGACGGAAATATAAAATAATCAATCAAAGTCTAGGTAATTAAGACATTTTAAATTTAAAAAATGCTTTAGAAATGTTAAATGATACTGAAAATTGGAACAACTTAAGTTAAATATTTTTTTTTTATTTAAGATTTTTAAGAAAACTTCTTATAAAAAATTTGTTCTTGTTTCTACAAAAGTATAAGATAAATTATATTCACAAATTCTAATTCCTAAAACATAAATAAAATGGCCATACTGGATTATTTTTTCATACTAATAATACAAAAGTTTAATTTCACATTAGATTAAATACTTTCGTACATGTATCGAATTCTAATTCATCCATCAAAACTGTATTTTTAGTTCAAATATATTTTCTTTTAAAAATCTATAGTTCTTCAATTACCTTTGAATGATTTATAAAAAGATATAAAAATAAATACTTCCATGGTGCCTGATGTTATATTCAAAGAACTGATTATTGATGTATTATATTGCATAAAATAAAATTATTACAAGTTAAAACTATAAAAAATCATTAAGAACACTGTAGGAAATATTAAAAAAAATCGCAAATTTAGTGAAAATGTATTTAAGTAAACTTACCGCTTATCTTCTTTCACTCTCATCATTTTTCAAAAAAACCTACTTTAGAACATTACAGAGAAATATAAAGGCACTCGTACTAAAGAAATGTATTCATAAATTTGACCAATGAAATGCTTCGCATCATAGCAGCCAATGAGAAGTAATTGCATAAAACTCGAACTTTAAAACTTAACACTTTTTGTATCGCAAACGATACTTAAGTACTATGATTCAAATTGGAGTTTTTCTACGTCATTCTGTTATATTCTCTTATTATCTAAAACTGAATTCTTTCAAACTATAAATAAAGATAAACAATTTTGAAAAACTATATAGAAAATTAAATAAATTGAGCCCAAATAAACCTTGTGTGTGGGAAATTAGAAATTCAGATTTTGTGAAAATAATTAGTTTTATTCTTTGATGAATTAATATATTTTAAATTTTGAGCTGACTTTTATAAGTTTACAAATATATGGATGAAAATTTATTTCCAAAACTTTTTTGTTTAATTAGAGTTAAATTGATTGAACATTTTCATTTATTTTGAAAATAAAAAATTCTTTATAAAAAGTAAAGATTAAAATAAGATTTTGTAATACCACCATATACAAATTTCATTTTTTTTAAAGGCAATGTGTAAAGTATTTCGCTTTCCAAACTAATTTAAAACATATTTGCTTCGGTTCCTTGTAATAGTTTATAATAATTATTTTTTATGCATGCAAATATTAAAAATATTTTCAATTTTATACAGAATAGAATGAAGATGGTGTGAAAAAATATAACTGAAGATTTTATTTAAGAGTGAATCTAAGAAAGATTCATCAAATACGATTGTCTTCAAAGTGAATCTATAAAACGATCGTATTTTTTAACGCTTTAAATTTCTGTATATGATGCTTAAATCCATAGGACCTATAGTTTATATAAATTTTCAATTACAAAAAGCATCCTCATACCAAATGTGGGAATCGAACCCATGAATAATTGAATTGCAGCCAAAAATGCTTAACATTCAGCATTTTGCTTGGTCATTTATTTTTCCAATATTTTTTCAAAGTGTTTTCCCTTTTTTGACACGTAAATTGTATGAAATATGTATAATCTATATTCGTTATAAAGTTCAAATAGTAATAAAACTGAACATTTTCATTTAATTTTTATCCAATATCCGTCCTCTAGAACTATTTCGTCTTTCGATATTATAAGAGGCGGAACTGTTAATAACTTGTACAGTTTTAATATCATAATTTGAAAGTAGTGTGATCCAAGTAATTTAGAAACGAATCAAGAAAGATTCCTAAATTTGGTTTTAATCACACACAAAAATATTACATGGAATTAAAACCACGACTTATTTTAGGTGCCCCATCTCGATTAGTCTTCTTCAGTTTTCGTATATATTGTGTAACACACACAGTGATCTTAAGGATTACCTTAAGTATTGAACTTACAACCCTTCATCCAAGCTCTCAAAAGTTTACCACGACAATATTTTGAATTTTAATATCTCAAATTATTTATTACTTATATGACAATACTATCAAATACTACTGATAATAATTACTATAAATGTAATTTTATGTTTGAATTAAACTTAAATAAATGTTTTATTAAAATGTAGCATTTGTGTGTTTTAATTAATAAGAAATTACATTCTATAAGGAAAAAATATGCACACACAAACTTTTTTTTTATTTTTAATGGTGGGCACCCTTGAGCAAGTAAGTACATTAGCCCATTTGCGGCAAAAAGGCCGAAAACAGCTACTCATTTTATCGTTACCCAGTGGGCACCTGTGAACCCAAGTCACGGAGGTACGAGTTGCATCGCCCACGCCACACCACCACAAACCCGTTGATAGGGTGGGCCACATTCATGCATCATCTGACGAAAAGACAAGAAATAGAGAGAGAGAGAGAGAGAGAGAGAAAGAGAAATTACATCCATGCCCGAGCCGGGATTCGAACCTATGTCCTCCCCATCCGCAGTCAGTTACGCTAACAACTAGACAGGTTGGGCGGAGCACACACAAACTTTCTTCTTCAAAATTTAAAAAGCTTTAAAGTAAATGAAAAATTTGGTTTTTCCTTTAGTTACATTTTTCACACGAAAGTTAATTCAGCTGCAGCCTACAAAATATAACATATTTCGGACAACATGCACAATCGTAATGAACGATATTTTTTATGTAATTAGAAACAGAAATCATTCGGTACTAGGAATTTAATATAAAAAATTTACATTCAAAATTTTTCACCAAAATTTCATCTAAAGTCAATAGCTTACTATATGATTTGAAGTCTATTGTTAGGCAAATAAGTTAGCTTCTTATTTTTTTAAATTATTAAAAATATTCAATTTTGAAATTTTTCAATTTGAATGAATTAAAGCAAAAGAGTCATTTCTTTTAAGGATTTTGAAAACTATTTGATGATTTTAGAAATATAGTGTTGGTATTGAAATGCATCTGTAATAGTCAAAAGCTAATAATGCTAGAATGTCATAAGCTAATATAATTTGAGTCCGGCGTCACCGTTTCAAGAAACTGCTCCTACAGCGGCACGACAGGATATTTCCTACCCCCATGATTGAATAGAGAGGGTCATTTTTACCTCACTTACGACCTAAAGATTTCACCATAACGAATCTTTATTTTTTGAGGGTGATATCTCAGATTGGATCTGCCGTAATTTTGAAAAAATGTATAAATGGGTTCACCATAAATACTAAAACTATCGATAAACAATCGACTTCTTTCCGTTTGTTGTTTAATATATCAAATTAAGAAGTTACAAAAATTTTAAGATATATACTTGTGTATGTGAACGAGTTTTTATTAGAGATTGAGAATTTTGCGTGTGAAGGCTTAAAATGGATTCTAAACTATACTACAAATGTCCCATCCGAAGTGAAAATCAAACCTACGAACTTCTCAACTGAAGGATGTTTTTCAGTTACCAACTAAATGACAGTTATCAACGGAAGGCAAATAGGAAATGGATATTAAAAAGCTTTATAACATACGCGAGTTTCTTAGGTTACGCATTATTTTGCGCCAAGCTATAAGAAAACGCGGGTACCTTAAAAATAAATTAATATAAAAAAGTAATATAAAATTAAAATATACTAAATTTTAAAAAATCATTTAAATCGTCCTTGCCGATTTAAACTAATCATAAAGTGGATGTTTTGTCTTGCCTTTTTTTATTTTTTTCTTCTATTCTATTTTCAAGGTGCTAATGGCTCCAATCAATGGAAGATTCTTTCTCAAACAGATGCTTTGGTCTTTACAGATGGAATCGGTTTGTTAACAAAATGAATTTCAACAATATTTTTAATTTCGGTTCTCAAAGGGGTCAAACCACAGAGATGCACTCAATGTCATGTTTTTCGCATACTTGAAACAATCATTATTTTATGCACAAAATGTTTCACAAAGTCTTTTTGAATTCAAATCGAACGAATCATCAGGAGAAAATGACGCAATATTTTCAAAACTATGGTGTTAAACAATTTGTATCAATATTGTATTGCTAGAGTTCATTAAAAATCGCTTGAAACCATGGCCATCTCGTAACAATTAATGCTTTCCAAAAATCAGTGCCAGGCAAGAAAACTGGAATAGGTGAAACATACGGATAGTTAAAGATAGAGATTTCAGGAAATTTTGAAAGCAATATCACTTAAGATTTTAAAATTTGAGTTCTAAACATTAATTAAAAGAGAAAACTTCCATGATTTTAAAAAAATCATTTAAAAACGATAAAAAGTGATTTAGTCATGATTAGAGCTGTAACGAAACAGGCAACCACTTTATGATTAATAAAATCAATATAATTACAATATCTCTTAGATTAATTTACTCTTTCTAAGTGGAGTTTTTAATTAATATTTTTAACTAATACATTCGATTTTTATTCCAAGTCATTAATTATCCCGGTGGATTTTAGTAAAAATTCGTTTTCGCAATTTATACCTGATAACTGCTCATTTGCCTAAAATTGCGATGTTTTACGAATATGTTGTTTGTGCATTTTAGGCTCTTATCAATTAATGTTCACAAACGTATTTCCACAATGTCACGTAACAGTGACACTAAAAGAAAAACAGGAAATCGTAAATGAGACATGTCCAATAGCAGCAGAAATTCTTTCCTCATTTTATGCAACTGTTACTGAATGTCAGGTGATTTATAGAATATGAATCAAAAACCAAGTTTTTAATTTTTATATTTATTGATAAAATTGAATTTCTCATCATGTCAATATAAAAATGTCAAAAAAATAAATATTTTATTATAGTCTCAATTATATATATATATTATCCATCAAATTTTTCTTGCTATCTTTTCTTTTTGTTTATACCTTTTTTATTTTAAAATCGTAAAAATTTAATCGTTTTGGCAGCTGAATATTTAGCTTTCAGTTCTTCAGTTCAAGATATCGTTTGTTCGATTTCCAGTGTAGATGTTTAAAGTGTTTCGAAGTTGAAGAGCTAGTCGAACTAAATTTCTTATGCAAAAAATTGACAAAGTGACAAACAAATTTTGTAAATATTATAAAATCTTATGCTGTATATTACACTTTTTTATATAACACATAAATTATATTATAAGTATTTTGTGATTGAAGTGAATTTAATTTGAGGTATGGCTGTTTGTAAAGCTTTGGAGTCTACATAAAATTTTGAATGCATGTTTATATATATATATATATATATATATATATATATATATATATATATATATATATATATGCATTCAAAACTACTTTAAGCATCCATGCCGCAAACAGAAGTCAAAAGCAATTGAAACGAATACTTGAGTATAAGTCGCAGTGAATTGGATATGAGAATAGCACCAGATTGTCCCAGGTAGCTGAGATAGAATTTACCTTGAATTGACAAAATTCATTTAATCATGAATCCTTGATCTCGTCATCCTAGTAAAATCGAATCATTATTTTTAACATCATTTTTATCATTTACTAATTTTTCACACAATTGCTAGAAAATGATGTTATTTTGAATTTGATGTTAAAAATGATGTTAAAGTTTTAATATCAAGCAACTTTTAATATTTTGAATAAAACATTCTTACTTAAAAAGAATTGAAATGTATATTTCTATAAATGGGAGTATATAAACATAAATTAAAATTTATATTTATATCATCTAATTTTTTAGATATCACATTTTTATGATTATTTTAATTAATCGAATTCTTTGCTAATTAAAGCTTCGATAACTTTATAGAATCTTCGGATTTCGAAACACTTCCATCTATCTTAAGAAATTTCGACAGATAAAAGTCCACTTTTTTTCGGTGAAATATTTTTTCCAAAGAAGATGAGTCAACTGTCTCAGTTACCGAAAAGTCACGCAACAGTCCTGGTGATTGATAACTTGTCTCGCACGTTGTCGTGCATGCTGGAACAGGTATTTATTTCGAAAACATCGCGACGATTACTATCAATCTTTATCGGGGGTGGTATTTACCGATAGCAATCAATTTAAATTTTTCTTGGAATGTTTGTGTGACGCAGGTTCCATTAATCTCAACGATTAAGAATTCATGGAAAGATTAAATAATCTGAAGCCATACTTTCATCAGCACTTATGTACTTCTTTTCCAGAAAAGAGAATTTGGAAGAATATTCGATATATTACTCGGTGCATTGCAGTTGGAACAGCAAGCGTTTCATTTAATCAAATGACTTCAAATTTAAAAATTTACTTTAAAATAAAATTCTAAGAATTTAAATTATCTTGCAAATGAAAAATTATGATAAAATTAATGTGGATTTCTCTGAAACATATTTTATTTCCTTCGTAATTTTTGACTGAAATTATGTTTGTAAAATGTTTCTGACGTGGAGTAAGTTTTAAGTAGTTCATTAATTACATGACGTCAGATCTTTGGGAGTTTAAATTAGTTTTATCATAAGTTTTCAGGTAAAA
The DNA here is from genome assembly GCA_026290005.1 of Latrodectus geometricus. Classification (NCBI taxonomy): domain Eukaryota; kingdom Metazoa; phylum Arthropoda; class Arachnida; order Araneae; family Theridiidae; genus Latrodectus; species Latrodectus geometricus. Next base: position 3,339 of record JAPDSC010085116.1, on the reverse strand, counting down.
AAATAATTTTGTATGTAAAAAAATATTCGTAGCATAATTACATTGCATTTAGTTTGTGTGATTCGAATTTTCAAACAACTGATAGCTTCGGATTATGAAAACGATTTTTAGACTGAATGAGCGGTGTGTGAAAACTAATTTATCTTATTTCAAAATAAATACATTTTGTGTTGAATGTTATAAATTTTAAAAATATTGTTCTTAAATGCTATTACGTAAACACTCTAAAAGGATGTAGCTGAATTAAAAATCATTTGTAACACTTCTCTTTAATTGATTTTTAATTTAATTAAAGATATTTTCTTTAATTGATTCTTAATTTAAATTAAAAGTTTCTTATTCGGGAGGAATATTTGGTCAAGAATATTTAAAAGTAATTTGAAAGGAATATTTAAATGTGATTTTTGAGGAATATTTAAAAGTATTTTACACATTTCAAAAATCTTAATGATGGAGAATATTATTTTTATCACCATTCTCTAAATCTACATTTATAAGTTAGACATCAAAAGAAAATCACTGATACATTGTGTGATAAATATTATGTATGGTAAAAGAGAATTTCAATTCATTTGAAAAATATTTGATCGTAAAACTTATTTGGATTTAAATATTTATTATAAAAGTATAATAAAATTTAAAAAAACCAAAATATTAATGATAAAAATCTAAAAAAAGGTAAAACCGCGCGTTTTGATCTGTGTAAAATCATTAAAGTTATGTATAAATATTCTAAATAATTAATAACTAATCAATTTTTTTGTATTTATTGAAATTTGTTTTTTTAAGGAATTAAGTTTGAGATATTTTTAACAATTTAGAACACATTTCTTCGTTCCGAAATATGCTTAAAGCATTTCAATAAAATGTGATTAAGATAGATGACAGATATTACATTTTATTTCGACTGAAATGGATAGAGTACAGGTTTAAGGTATATAAAATAAATTAGAAGGTGTAATAATGTCGTCAGTATTTTTTTTATAGAATTCTATTTAAGATTACTTTTATAAAGATAAATATTAATCATTATAACTATTTCTATAGCTGTAACAATTAGGAGGTCTATTAACTGTTATTAAATCAATCAGAGATAAAGTAAAACAAAAAATTATGTAATTTAAAAATCTCAAGAAATGTACACAATAAGTCGTGTGCCACATTCCTTTCAATTTAAACAAAGAACTATCAAATTAAATTTACTAGATATAATATATTTAGTTATGATAAGCGAAAAACACAAACTGAAAAAACTGGCAAAAAATGCAGTATTGGATTTTAAGCATAACCTAAAAATTTTGTATTTGGCCATTTAGAACTCCAGATCTTAATCCAGAAGAGAATGCAAGTTATTTGTTACAAGCCATATTCATAAAATAAAACAATTTTCGACATCAAATATGTTTTGATGAAAAAAGAATAACATAAGACCATTCATTGATAGCTCATCCAAATAATTATTTGAAATTGTATTACAGAATATTCAAATTTCTAAGGAAATGGGTGATATTCAAATTATTTAAGCGAATTTTATTTCATTATGAGTTTTAACTCTTACTCAGATACCTAAAAATATTAAGTTCATATATTTTTTTATGAATTTAATTGTTTTCTGAATTTTTACATTATTCTCAAAGACTTCAATCAGCATACATAAAAATTGTTGTAAAATACGTAAAAGAAAACAAGCAGATTTTGAATAGAAATGGGTGCTGAAATGCTAACGATTGAGGAAGAATTAGTAACGGGTAAATGAACAGATAAAAATAAAGAGAAAAAAATCAATTTATTTATTAAACATTTAAATGCAGCTGCTTGGAAAGGAAATCACCAATAGCTATAAAAAACATCGCATGGCTGGTAGGTGGATTGGTGTATATAATCAAAACTGTGAGGAAGGTATCACACATTTTCAACTGCGAAGAACAATCTGAACATCAGAAGTTTTTCAGGTGTAATAAAAGTAGCATACATCGTACTTTTGAAACTTTATTGCTTCTTTCACTGCAAGAAATTTTTGATTTCTTTTAGAATCAGTATCAAGCCAGTTATTTACTCAAGTCCAATTACTGATGAAGACTCTCGAATGCTTGGTGACCCGTCACATTCCTATCTTGAAATCTTGAAGAGTTGTTGCATTTCCTTTCTCCACCGCATGCGTAAAGTGCTTGCCAGAAAGCCCCATATTTTTCTAAGGATTCATAATACTTAAAATGAATGCTAACAATGACGATTCAAGATTGTGTAGCATTTTCTCACTCGCCATTTTACCAAACACCGCAGATTTCTCTTACGACTCTTGTTGCATAAACTGTAATTAAAAAGAATCAAATTTGAAATTCTATTTTCGTAAATTAAAATGTGAAATTCTTTTTTGTATTCTAATTTAATCTCCTATAATCTCCTATTTAATCTCCTATAAATTAAATCTTATATAAGAATCTAAAAAGAAATTATGGTATTGACAAGTTCTAAATATATGTCTATGAATTATTTTGAATTACTTATGGTAAAAATTTTATCAGGATTACTTTCTATAAGTTACCTAAAACGAATCACAGGGCAGGGAATATGTAACTAAATGTAAACAAATATCACTCAGGCTTACTTAGAATCAACAATTTTATTTATCATAGCTTTCTTATCCATTTTACCAAACAAAACGGGATAAAAATACCATCTTTGGTTTTGAAGTTGATCGTTAACCTGTATCCCTGGCATCAAAGATCATAGTAATTGGCCATTATAAAGGTCCATTTGAAAAAGATTTATCAATTCTTGGAAAAGAACGATTTATTTCAATTCTAGGTAACTATCTAAAAAATAAATTCTACCTTATTTTATCGTTTAATTGCGAATCGATAGTTTTATAAAAGAAGTGATCTTATTCCTTCATTTGTTAACTGGATTTTTCTGCATAAAATTTCTGTGTAATTGTTTTCATAAATTAAATTTGATGATATTTGTGCTGTTTCAAGCACTACACTGATTTTGTTGTTAATTAATTGAATTAAAGAATGAAAAATCTAAGAAAATATTATCTATATATGCAACATATATATAAATCAACTCAATAAACTTATCTCATTTTAAAAAGTAGATATGAAGTGAGTTTATTGAAATTAACTACTTTTAGATTTACTTCTGAAATTAGTTAATAAATTTACCATTTTATTAACATTAGTCAAAAGCATTATCGAGAAATATAAAATATATTTATAAAGTGAATTATAAGAACCGAAGGAAAAGAGTTTGTATATTTTCTCTGTTATTTACATTATATTTGCTGTGTTTTTTTTTTCTTAAAAAAGATATATATATATGTTAAAAATAAATAAA
>JAPDSC010085115.1:1421-20539 GCA_026290005.1 Latrodectus geometricus | reverse complement strand
TTTTCTTGTTTACTAGGTTTTGTACATTTTGTGACCGTTTTGAATTCAAAGCAATAATATTTAAAAAAACATAAAAGCCATTTTCAACCATTTCTTAAAGATAAATTTCAAAATGAATATTCATCTGTAAAAAGGTAGAAATTGACTTTGCACTCAGTTGTAGAATCAAAAGCAAAATTTCTATTCCTAATATAGATAAATGTATATTGAGAATTAGAAAAATAAACATCACATCAATGTGCATACTTCTTGTACACTAAATTTTTAAAAACTATCCATTTGCTTGAAAATTATAAAAACTTTTATCATAAAATTTTTGGATCTATTATTACCCTACAATAATCGATGTTTGAGCCTGCCATTCAATTCATTTAATTGTGATTACGCGTCACTGATTAAAAACTCAGCAAGTCTTCTATTCAAGAATTCTTGAATTTAATTATTCAGGATTGATACTTCTGATTGTTGAAAATATTTTAATTTGTAGTTAATATTCGATATGTCTTTCAAGAACCAAGCTAACGCTTAGTTATCACTAACGTTTTTGGTTCAATAGTTCATGGATTCGATTACACAGTGAGCTTTTATGTTAATTGAGGTTCCTACTTTACTTTATCCTATCGTAGTTAAACCTCGTTTGCAAATTCATTGACTTAAAAATCAAACTAAATCTTCATTTGCTAAAGTGATCGTAATGCCACATAAAAACTAGTATATCAAAAATGTGTTGCGTTGCTAGAAACAAATTAACGTATACTGATAAAATTTCAAGGAAACGTGAATTTTCTTCCACGTTCTGATATGTAAATAGTCAAGTGGATTTGATAACATATTTTATTTGAAATGAAATTCACTGTAATCAAAATTAGCAGAATTTAAAAATGATTTTCATTTTCTGCAAATAACGTAAATGAAGATTCGAGAAATAAAATATTTCAAAAAGTAGACTGAAAAAAAATTCCAATGACAATGTACAAAGTATTTTCTGAAAATCCTGAATAATCTTTCTCAGAAAGTGAACATAAAAATTTTCCCTTAACTTAAATTAGAATACTAGAGAAAATAGTTAATAAATTGTTGGAAAATATTTAGAAATTGTTTTCTCTGAATTTAGAATAAATCTTGTGATTATAATAGAAATCATCAAGGAAAGAATAAAATTTAAAAAAAATTCTAAAAAGATTTGATTAAAAATATATTTAATGAATCTTAAATTTGTTGTAAATTGTATTAGAAAATATTTTAAGCAAAGTGCAAAATCTGGATAAACTCGAAAGCTGGTTAAAACAAAAATTTTCTGGGACAGCCTTATATGGTAAATTGGGTATTTAAAATTTGATAAATAGATTTGAAAAATTAGATAATTTGTTATAAAAAGGAAGAAAGTAATTATCTAGTCACATGACTGTTGAAGCTAACTCTTGATGTTGATAAAGAAAAGCGTCTTGCTTGTGTTTTAAGTGAGTTGTGTTATCTGGTATTTCTTATGCGGATATTTTCCATTATTTCAGAAGAAAAGGTATTCTGATTTAAAAAGCCGTAAAACCAATAAAATCTCCAGTGAGTTATAAAAGTTCGTCCCTATGCAAATTTAATATTACAAACTGTTACATAGTAGATAACAAATTTTTTGGTAATTGGACATGCCTGTTTTAAGAAGACTTGTTTCTGGATTGTTGTTGATTTTTGCTTGCCAATTTTTATTGTTCCCTATTGATTTCATTAACAAACCTACAGAAAAGCCACATTCCAAAAAAATCACTTCTAATTTAAAATTCGTATTATATTAAGAAACTTTTCCGCCGTGATTTGGAGAAAGACTTCGTAACGGCTCTCCAAACAAGAAATGCGGAAAAACATCTCGATTTTTGACCATAAAATTGAGTTATATCCAGATTTAGAACATACTAATTACTATAAATAATTTTTAGTGACAAAAAATATATCGTAGTTTCGACATATTTGAAGCATAATACAAATGGTGACTTCAGGATCTGAAAACTCAAACTAGCACATAGCATGTAAGAAACAAAGCCAAATATTTTAGATATAAGTTATGTTATTAAATGATAAACCAAAAGAATGACTAAGTTATCATAATTTTTTCATAAATAATTTCATGTATAGAACTTCAGTAACGATTCACTTACTGTAATGTAATAGTGTAATGTAGTTATAAACATGGAAAATAATTCTGAAAAGAAAAAATTGTGCCAAATAAAGATGAGTTTCCAAAAAGCAATTCTAAAATTCAAAATTCATTTTGCTTTCATAATTATAGATTCGAATTATAAATAAAAGAATCATCCTTCTCTCATTGTATGCAATAGTTCATACTTAATTTTAAACTGTAAAGCACTAAACCTAATAACTCTAAGAAACTGAAAGTACAAATCAATAGGCTTATGCTTTTAGTCTGAGGAAGTTTTATATTGAGAGAAGTATATAAACATTATTAATGTTATGATAAACAGTTGATTATTCCAAACAAAAAAATTACTCTTTGTTTACTCTTAAATTTAGGTAGCTTTTTTAATTTTATGATTAAAACCTAAAGGCAATACAGAGAGTCTGAGAAACAAGGTATAGTCAATTAATTTAGAGTTACAAATCTGTCCTTATTCTTCAAATTTTCCTAGAGATTGAAATTAAAAAATGCTGAATGGAATAGAATGCCAGCGCCTGCCTATCTTAAAGTAAAAGCTTTCAAAACATTTAATTCCAGCATGTAATTTTTAAACTAGGGTAATTTAGGGAAATATTTGAAATCATAATTTAACTAATCACTACCAAAAATGTTAACGGTTGTCATTTTTTTTCGTAATTTTTTAATAAACTTCAATACGATTAAGCTATGAAATGATGAAAGAGAAAAAAAAATAATATCTTCACGCAAAATTTTTCCAGTAATTCAAATTAAATTTTGAATTGCGATGTTTTTTAAAATTTGTTTTAAATAATTATAGTTCTCACAATGATTAATAAGATTTCGAATGCAGTTATTTCAAAATATTGAAATATAATTTGAAAGTTTGCTTTAATAAAGTAATGATCCATAACATTAAATATTTCATGCATTAATTTCTCACATGGCTAAGAAATTACTTCAATTGTGTTAAATATTCATGAATTTTTTTGTAACAGTTTTCTCTTTTATAGATTTATTGATATTAGGAAATTGAAAAAAAATGCAACTCAGAAGTGGAAGAGTAAAATCTGATACTGTACCACCACGTCGTCAGAGTAAGATTTTTATACTTATTTCAATGTGTACTAAAAAATAGTGGTGATAAAATTGGTGAAAAGAATTATAATGAAAAATTATTCTGAGTATATTATTGGATGTTCACATAATTTAAATTCAGTAGTGTTTGAAATATCTTTATGTAAACTGAATCTTATGAAAATTTAGTTCGTTCATCTCAAAATTTTTTTTATTTGTAAATTTTTCAGTCCCGTGTCAATACAGAATCATTTTTAATTCTTTTAAGCTAAATGAAAAATTTAAGGCATAAATCCATTATAAGAATTATGAGAAATTAATCACTGAGTCGCAAAATGACTTATACTTGATGCTAAGAAAGAATCATGCGATTCAAAACAGTAAAAATATTTCCTCTTTTACTATATTTGAAAACCAATTCTTACTATTAAATGCTTTTAGAGAACAATGTTATTCAGTAATAAAGATATTTTACTTTAGCGATGAGATGAAAATCATTTGTAAGTCGTATCAGGACACCCTTTGCATAAATTTTCTGATGCACATTCACTTGTCACAATAGAGCAAAATATTTAATTGGAATCTAAATGGGCAATGTTGTGGTACACAATACTTACATTCTTCGGTTAAAACTACCAATGTAGATGGTTTTTATATATGGTTAAGAATAGACTTAAATTATAGGTTCTATGCGAGTCATATTTTTCGAATGCAAAAAACCGTACTAAATCGGACTAGAGAATAAAAGTGCCTGACTGAGGCAATGTCATTAAAGTTAAAAGTTTAATATTCAATAAGCCTGAGAAATGGAAGAGTTTGGACCTTGTATAGTGAAATACCATTGGAAACAATTACTTTCAGTTGTTAAAAATCATTGTAGACTGATTGCATTGTGGTAGTATAAAGGAATAGCAAGAAAGTGAACAATAATACAGACTAACAATGGACACCTATTTTAAGATTCTGATCCAGTAAATTGTTTCCTATTATCATGGATATTCAAATATCCATGCATTTAGACTTTACTCATATACTTTTTAGACGGAAACAAAGCTATTTTAAGACTGTGCCTTATCATGACTTAGGTATAAATGTAAGAAATTGTAGTGGGTTTCCTCTAATTTATTTTTATAGAACTAGATACTCAGTGCCTTAGAGTACTCGAAGTTATTATGCTTACTACAAATGTTTAAGAACTTATTGTTTGAAGCGACTATACGTATTACAAAAATTTAAAATTTGTTATAAAATCTTGATATTTCAAAGTAAAAAAATTTATTCTGTTAGATTTCTTGCTTTTAACTGATTATTTTAAAATGAATGAAAAGTTAAAATTTCATGAAAACACGTGATAAAACTAACTTTCATGAAAATTTAAGAATGTTTGGAATATTTTTTTTAATTCATATTTTTAATTTTACGTTGCTTAAGAATGGTCACAGGCTTAAGAGTTTCTTTATTGATTAGAGTAGCATTACACTAGAGCCTAAATCGCAATTGTCCTTTCTGGGCGTTAGCCACAAAACCCAACCAACCAACTAACTAGAGACTAAATTGTCAAAGAATTATGTTATATTTTGAGAATGAGCGACTGATTACATTGTGGTTGTAAATATTTTGAAATATTGTTTCACCACGTGAGTTTTGCGATTGAAGAATAAGAGTCTTGATTTGCTTCTTACGTATTTTCTGAATGCATGCTCTTTCGTGTTATTTTTACTATATTTTCAGTCGCTTTCTAAAATGACAGTGGTTATTCTCAAGAGACTTAGACATTAGAAACAAATGAGAATTCTCTATATAGGAAGTTTTCTTTGACAAAATATATTAAGTTAAAAGAAAATCTGTAATGGGAGAGAACACAAGTGTTAACCATAGTGGGAAAGTCATTCCACACTTTGATTTCGAAGCTATTCAGGCATTTATAGTGAAATAAGTTTCTAGAACATAAATAATCATATAAAATTTTTATTTAGAGCATAAAATTAGGGAATTTTAATGTAAAAATGAGGAATGACTCAATATGATAAAAAATAACCAACTTACGCAAGACATTGCATTATAGATTTTATGAAATATTAGTTTTACTATTCATATTTAGAAAGTTTCTAAGGTTTCACTTTCGATGTTTGAACTATAAAGTTTAGAAATGTATAAAAAAAGATCTAAGCTAATCATTTCTGATAATTTTAACTTGTAACAAGTATAAGGTCCTCATCTAATATTTTGCATTTAGGATTAACCATTAAATTTTTATGCAGGGAAGCAGTTTCCACTAATATATCTTAATATTTAACATGTATCTAAAACGTAAATTGGTTAAAAATTTACTGTACGGTCACTATTGGCGACTTTTTCAAAAATTTGCCAAAAATCTCGCCATTTTGTACAAGCGAGGTCTAAAAAATAAACAGAATTTTTGAAAAATGTTGCCTGTGATTGGTCTGAATCCCTCATCTGCCGTCGGATTTGATTTGTCGGAATAGGTTGGGTTGCCAGAAAATGTTACTTATCGCCAAATGTGGAAAACTGCGCCAACAGCGACCGTCCAGTAAATCTCATCCGTAAATTGTTGCTCTGCTTGCAAGAGTTGGGGAAACAGAAAACTTAGATCATTGGTTTTTGTTCAACAGTTTCATTTTTCATCTCGTGCTTGTGTATATTGTTTGTAGTGTTTCTGAATCAATTTCAGACTGTTTATTCTTAAATTAATGTTCGGAAAAAAAGATCAGTGATAAATGAACGAAATAAAAACTATGATGACCAAATGGATGAATACGCATAACTGGGTTCATCAAGAACTGTTGCAAATTAAGTTCCAGAATTATATATTAAAAGCAGTGTTAATCAAATTAATCACTGAATGCATAATTTGGTGATAGAATATAAAAGCAAACTACTCAAAGCCTAGTCAAAAATATATCATTAGGATTAATACCATAAAAAATTTAAATAAGAAAACTTTTTTGCATTTTGTTACGTAGGCTTAATACTTTACTGGTGTTATTCTGAAAGAAAATTCTTCTAATTTTAATCTAAATTAAAAATTCTGATTTTTTTTTCACATGTTTTAAAAATTTAAATGCACAATTAAACCATTGTGTATTATAAAAAACACTAACGAATTGAAATATTAGAAAAAGGAATTAAGGTTAAGCTCTAGAAAAAATGTTATGGTTTTAAAATGAAATACTTCTGTTTCATTGCGTTAAATATACTATTACAGAAAATTTCCTTTGAAGTAGAAGCATTAAAATTTATCAACAATGTTTTTGAAGTTTGACATTAACAATAAAAGTTTGTCACAACTGAAAAGTATTGTAAAATTTTCGTTTCATAAATATTACTTTTTCGCGAATGTTACTAATTTACGTGACAAATTTCATACAAGGAGAGACATGATTTAATTTTTTGAACCAACAACTCAAAGGTTAGTGATGTGGCCTTCAGTACAATAGTTCCTAGATTCGAATCCAAGTTTGGGTTTGCATGTTTTTAACAGTTCGAAGTCAACTAAGCTTTAAGGAAAAGGTATTTTAAAAACACTAAGTATACGGATAACAAATTGATAAAGAAATTTCGCATTTAAATTTTAGAAAACATTTACGAAAAAAATCGCATATTTTGTAAAAAAAAAAAAAAAAATAAATAAATAAATAAACCCATATAAACATGTAAAATTTACAAGTTTAAGCTTATTAATAAAATAGCTAATTTTGTAAAGTAAGCTAAATTTTAGTGTCTTTATATAAAACAGTTTTACCAGCTTACGTCACATTCTTTTAAGTAATCGTTTAGTTTTTAAATTGTTTCAAAGCATTCTAACGGCCGTATTCACCAATCAGAGTTCAACGAAGTTTCGGGGTAATAGGCGAGTTAAGTCATGAAACGTTATTCACCACGACAAAAACAACGATTAACTCGCCTATATGGATCCCTAGAATAACCATACAATTTTGGAGTGTCAGCGCCAAGTCTGCAAAAAATGGCGATACAATGGCAAACAATGTTGACATTGATGTGCAAGATTTGCAAAATCTAGAATTAATGGAAAGAAGAGCGAGATGTGTGTATGAAAGTAAGCAAAATGATTATGAAACTTTGGACGAAGTTGATTTTAGTAGCTGTTATTGATTGAATAAAACCTTTTATCCATCTTGACGAAACATTTTCAAGCTTACTACGAAGCTTTGTTTACATTTTTTGCTAGCCATCAGAAGCCGTCTTACATGTCGTGTTCAGTTAACTCTAAAGTTGTTTTACACGGGAATTTCCCCGCTTCATGAATGACAATCGGTGAGTCATGCTACAGCTGAGTTATATCCGAGATAGGCTGCACTCAAGTTAACCCGTGTTTGGTGAATACGGCCGTATGATGAGCTCATAACTGAATTCTTAATACTTTGTCTTTCCATTCTATAATTGATGGGTTCAATTCCAACTTCAGGCCCCTCAGGGGGTTTACTTTAAGTAAAAACGGGTGTCACAATCCCGAGGTATCCCAGTGACCTGCCCTCTGCTTCCTTTTCTCTTCAGAAAGAAGAGAAGAGAAGAAAAGGAAGCAGAGCACCTTTTCTTCTCTTCAGGGAGAAAAGGAAGAAAAAGCAAGAGGGGACTCTTGCATTTTCTTCCTTTTCTCCCTCATTGTGGTTGCCTCTGAGGTTGAGGGCTCCCCTTGAGCAGCTGTCGCCGCTCTCTTGCTATTAGCTTCTCTTGTGGACTGAACCACCCATGTGTTTGCCGTGCGTGGAGACCCGTGTCCCTGGAAAGGAGGGTCCTGGTAATTAAGGCCCCCAGAGACCAACACATTGCTTTGGCCTCTGCTTCAGGTAAACGGGAGGTGTTTTGTGGTCCTCAGCACATCAATCGGCTTTATGGATCAAGCGATCGGTACATCTGCTGGATGGCTCGTTAAGGGTGGAGGCCATCACAGGGATGTACTGTGAGCGTATAGGACTTGGCTAGCACTGGTGCAGCTGGTCTGCATCCCCTTGTTGGTCTCGGTGGTGGGTGGTGCCGTCAGGTCCCGAAACTTCCATTTCTATTATGGAAACAAATAATCTTTCTGTTCTCCCGCGGGAGCATATGTTCGCACTTTTAAATGCAAAGTTCTATATTATTCATCGGAAAGAGGGTACGTTTGATAATGTATCCCCTTTCCTCATCCAGAAATCTATTTCAAGCACAATTGGGGAAGTGAGAAGTATTCGAAAGCTGCGTTCTGGAGACCTAATGGTGGAAGTTGCTTCTCAAGCACAAGCAATCCAGATAAATAAAATGAGCATGCTTGCTAACCTTGAGGTATCCGTCTCTGCTCATAAGTCTTAACTTTTCTCGTGGTGTTATTTCAGCCAGGAATTTGCTTAGGACGCCAATGGATGATATTCTAGAAAATCTAAAAGATCAAAAAGTCTGCGCTGTCAAACGCATTATTGTCATACGTGATGGTAAGGTAATAAATACCAAACACCTCACTGACATTTGCGACACCAGATTTACCGCAGCATATTAAAGCTGTGTATATGAATCTCTCCGTTAGGTAATTTATACCAAATCCTTTACGCTGCTTCCAATGCCAATTATTTGGACACTCCAAAATAGCTTGTAGGGGTAAACTGACTTGCGCTCGCTGCGCTGCAGTTGACCATGAAAGTTCTTCTTGCACTGCAAAAGAAAAATGTGTCAACTGCAAAGGTGATCACCCTACGCTAGAAGTTATCCTATCTGGCAATCGGAAAAGGAAATTATTACCACGAGGGTTAAGACCAACTGTTCATATCCCGAGGCGAGACGTTCTGTTACATCTCGTACATCTCAAGCAGGAGCAAGTTATGCCAAAATCGCTGCCAAGGTCACCAGAACAGCAAGTACTCAAACTGAAGACTTTTCGCTTCCCCTTATTAAATTACCCCCTACATCTGTACAAAAGCCGAAATCGTCCTCCGTATCCATCGTTCGGAAAAAAGCTCCTATGGCTAAATCAAAAGCCATGAAGGCTCTGAAATTAAAATCTGCAAAAGAGGGCCCCTCTAGGCCCCCAATAACCACCCGTAGAGCCATATCACTGGAGTCTGATGCTGTCTCCTTACATCCTTCGGACGATGATATATCATTCGATGAATGGACGGAAGGTATGCCCTCCAGCTCCCGGAAAGGAGCTTTTTAATTTAAAACAGTCTCCTTTGTTTCATGGAACTGCCATGGTTTACGTTCTCATATTGATGACATCAAATCTATAACATCACTTTATAGACCCTCATGTATAGCACTTCAGGAAACTTTCCTGAAGTCTATAAATAATGTCTCCATGCGGGGATATAAATGTTTCAGAAAAGATTGTGGTGACGATGGTGCAGTGTCTGGAGGTGTTTGCATTTTAACATCTAATGATTTCCCCAGCACTGCTCATCCAATCAATACTACTCTACAGGCTGTAGCTATAAGAATTCATACCACAGTTCTGATTACAGTCTGTAGTTTATATTTGCCACCACATGATGTCATCCGCCAAGAGGAACTGCTTGCATTGATTGATCAGCTGCCAACACCATTTATATTACTCGGTGATTTTAACGGCCATAATTCTCTGTGGGGAAGTGATGATACTAATTCTCGTGGTCGTCAGATAGAGCAATTTATTTCTGATAATTGCCTCTGTCTGATGAATACCGACGAGAAAACGTATTTCCACATATCCAAGAACATTTCATTCACTCGATCTCGCCATTTGTACAGTGGCTTCCGTAAAGGGAGATCCACTCTAGATAACATTACATATTTGGAAACCCAAATCCGCAACGCTTTCGTGCGGAGAAACCATCTGGTTTCCATCTTCTTCGACATCGAGAAGGCATACGACCGTACGTGGCGATATGGTATTCTCCGTAAATTATACGATTTTGGCTTTCGGGGTAATCTCCCGATATTCCTGCAGAATTTCTTACGCTCCCGTATTTTTAAAGTTCGTATTGGAAGCTCTACATCCAATACTTTTATTCAAGCCGAGGGTGTACCCCAAGGCTCTATTTTAAGTGTCACTATTTTTAATATATACATCAGTCACATCCTTCATCTTTTATCACCTACAGTTCATGGCACGATGTATGTGGATGACCTGCAAATATCTTGCCAGGGATCGAACATGCGTTTAATTGAGAGACAACTTCAAACATCTGTTAATAAAATAGCTGCATGGTGTGCAGAGAATGGCTTCACACTATCTCCTAGCAAGAGCTGCTGTGTCCATTTCTGCAGGAAGACCAGTATTCACAATGATCCTGTTATTCATCTGAACATCACTGCAATACCCGTGGTCAACGAGATTAAATTTCTTGGTGTGATTTTCGACCGAAAATTGACCTTTCTTCCGCATGTTTTACATTTGTGGAAGAAGTGTGAGCGATCGCTTAATATCCTCAAGGTGTTGTCAAATACATCTTGGGGTGCTGATCGCTTGTCACTCCTTCGGGTCTACCAAGCACTCATTTTGTCTCGTATTGACTACGGAAGTGTTGTATATGGATCTGCTAGGTCTTCAGTTTTACGCAGATTGGACACTGTACATCACTCTGCTTTGAGAATTTGCTCAGGAGCATTCCGCACATCACCCGTCCAGAGTCTTTACGCGATTTGCAAACAATTGCCTTTAGACCTGAGACGAATGCAGCTGTCTCTCAATTATTACGCTAAAGTTATGTCTGATATTCAACATCCTTTACGATCCTTGGTATACACTCCTGCCTTGAAGAGATTATATGATGCGCGTTCCTATAGCATCCAACCCTTTCTCACTAGAACTAAAGATCAACTCCATTTGACAGACCTATATGATGTCCGTTGTATCAAAACGGACTTACATTTACATCCACCCTGGCATGATCCACAGATTAATATTATTAATCCATTTGCTCAGTTTAGAAAATCGGACACAACCTCAACGATTTTTCAACAGCTTTTCTATTTACATCGCTGTCAGTATTCATCATACACGCCTGTATTCACAGATGGATCTAAAACTGCAGGACATGTTGGCTGTGGCATATTCTATGCTAATGCCAGTTATAGTTACAGCCTTCATACGTCCTGCTCCATCTTTACTGCTGAAGCTACGGCCATTTATCAAGCCCTTCAGCTTGTGAATACAGGAAATTGTCATAAAATTTGTGTATATACTGACAGTTTGAGTGTACTAGAAGCGTTGAGAAATTCAAATTATTGTCATCCTGTTGTGTCAAAGATTTTCGGAGCATTGGATTCCCTTGCTGGCAAGGGTTATAACATCATTTTCTGTTGGGTCCCAGGTCATGTAGGTCTAGAGGGAAATGAAAAGGCGGATGCAGCTGCTAAAGCTGCAGGGTCTTTACTCCATTCATCTGTCCCTCTTTTCGACGTGAGAAGGGTTTTTAAAATATTTGTTAAATCTCTTTGGAAGGAGTTGTGGAGTATGCAGGTCTCCAATAAATTACGTGCCATTTTTCCATACCTCATTCCATCATCAGTTTTACCGTTACGAAGTGCCGATGTTCGATTGACTCGCCTTCGTATCGGACACACACGTTTCACACACAGACATTTGTTTTTAAGCGAACTAAATCCATGGTGTGAAACGTGTGATGAACCATACTCAGTAAATCATATTTTAATTTCATGTAAGGATTTTAACAAAGAACGTCTACATTTTTTTAAAACTGATTTTATCACTTTATTTGATTTGTTAGGGGAACCCCCCCACAGAAACCTATTTGCCTTTTTAAGGGCAATAGGTTTTTTAAATTTTATTTAATGTTTAACGTTATTTTTTTGTATTTACATATTTATTTTCTTTTTTATAAAATTTTAACAAATAATAGATTTTAATAATACTTTATACAAAGGTTTTTGTTTTTTAAGATTTTAATGTTGTTTGGGTTTAAAAATAAATAAATAAAAATAATAAATTAATGAAAAATTGAATTTTATCTTGGCGCAGCATGTCCAATTTTGGATCTTGCGCCATAAAACCTAACCCAACAACAACAACAACTCGCCATTTGTACACCCTCACTTCTGCCATTGTTAAATCTAAGCCATAGCTCTCTGCCAATTTTTCAGCTCCTTTATTTTGTCAGGCCAAAGGAGAAGGCCGTTCGCAATCATTTAAGGTCGTGGAATAAAGCATTCCACGTCTCCGTTGTCAAACACGAGTTGGACTCTTATGACTTTTCTTTCAACGTCTTGAAAGTCCAGTGGTGCATCGAAATATCTGGTTCCACGTTCCACAGGACTCGACGAATGAACCGTTGGAATAAAGCAAGTTATTGGTTGGACAGCCACGTCCAAAATTTCTGGTGATGGATTCTCTGTTTCGTTCCATGGTGCTTGATTCTCATCGTTGTTCCTAGGACTCAGAACTGGTGATGGATTCTCGCTACAAGAACTCTGTGCAGGTGTTGGATTCTCATTCAAAAGATTTGCTGCCGGTGGATCTCCATTTGCAAGTTCAAAAAATTTGTTGGCAAATGAGTTGAATCGTCCATTCGAACAGATGTTTCATCCGACGCGTAGACCAAAGAAATCATTATGTTCTGAGAAGTCAGCCAAGGTTTTATATAAATCCGAACAGCACGAAACTGTTCAATCAGTCGAGATGTCAGCTGAGCACGAGGATGATTTTCGTCGTATGCTACGAGCAACGGACAGCCTTGATTGATACTATCAGGCGAGCCAAACATTTCGACGTGGCCTATGGTGAACAATTGAGTCAGCCGTAGACCGCGTTCAAAATATCTTGTCGTCATGATCATGTTGCGGATTGCTTTCGTCATGTCAATTATTCGACAGTTCATGATTCTAGTGGAATGAAAATTCGACGGTATTCCTAAGACGTCCGAAAATTTAATCCAGCCTCCGTATTTGATTGTATAAAGATTCTTGTAATTCAAGATTTTGGCAACATCATAGAGCCTGATGTACAAGTTACCGTCGGGTGCGATCAAACAAGACACGGTCAGTGTCGAATCTTCTACGAAAGGCTTGAGATCGAACCACATCTCGAAGAGAAAACAAGAGCTGGGATCAAGTAGCCGCAAGGAAAAAATCTGGAAACGATTCGTCACAAGAAAAGAGCTGGGAACAAAGTTGTCGCAACAAGAGCTACAACACAAATGATCTGGATCCGATCGAACGTCTCCTTTTATACGTGAGGATCTGTCTAAAAATAACAATCGAGTCGGCCGAAAACAAAACAAGACAGTGAAGAATGAAGACCTTTTAATAGGACCGAATGGAAATCGCAAAGACAAAATATGAAACTTTTTCTTTGAATCGTATAACAAAAAATAATTTATCGGAAGAATTGTTAAATTTGATCTCTGAAGAATTTCAGTCACTTTATTTATGAGCTCAGTCATTCGAATGAGCTCAGTCGTCGTCCTGGAAAGCGTACATTCAAGACCGTTGATTCCACTGGCTCCGCGAATCTTTTTTCCTACTTGATTTTTATGGATCGTCTGATCCGTCAAAGATTTCAAACATTGGCAATACCACGAACGACTAAAAATGGAAATTGCATTCCGTTCCGTATTTGAAAGTTCACGAGCAATACAGTCTGTCTAGAAATTACATGAGCCTCGGTATCCGTTTGATTTTCTTCCAATCGCAGGAATAAAGAAATACGGACGTTTGTAAATGTTGCGATCGACCTGCAGCAGGTCACATTTAACGTCAGGTCCAACGATTCCGTGTGTTCCACAGGATACGTATGTCCAGTCACTCGAAAGACGGCTCCCGATGTCAGTACGAACGTAAACAGTCAGACGGATCACGCGTTTGTGTCACCAAGCTTAGACAAGTCAATCGAAACGAGTCGGTCGTCCATACCATGAGCGACTACGGAATCAATGTTGCCCGCTATTTCCTAGTTCAAAGATCATGAAGGAAGACTGTCGGTACAAGTCGGTCGAAAAGAGTCGGTCGTCCATACCATGAGCGACTACGCCTGAGCTGTCAAGAAAGTTATGAAATCCTATAGTACCCAAACACATTACTTAAGTCTTCCAATTTCAAAATTATCCTCAAATATTTTTAATACTAATGTTTCTCCCATTCTAAAACATATTTCTCCAATGTCTTCCGCAAAATCAAAATTCCAAAGCTCCCAAGAATTGAAGCATGCAAAAGAGGCCCACAAGTCACCTTTTATAAGTAAAAGAACTATAACTTCCAAAAAAGGTACAGTGAAGTTAGATCCTTCAGATGATGAAACACTCCAAAGTGAAGATTCATCTGAATCCCAGATGGCTTGTTCCGAGGCCGGAACATCTAATTTTATTTAATGGTATTTTTATCTTGGAACTGTCGTGGTTTTCGCACTCATATAGAAGATATCAAAATCATTATTAATACGTATAATCCAGAGTGTTTTGCCATTCAGGAAACATTCTTGAAACCTCAGTGCTTTAAATTGCGTGGTTATAACTGTGTGAGAAAAGATGTCACTCCTGATGCCGTATCTGGAGGTGTATACATCCTTGTGTCTTGTAGCTTGTGTCTTGTAGCTTGTCCAGCCCCTCAACACATCACTACAAGTTGTTGCAGTACGCGTACATACATCTCTCATTACTATTTGTAGCCTTTACTTGCCTCCCCACACTGTTGTTCATGAAAGTGATTTGAACAATCTATTGGATCAGCTACCTACACCCTTTATTACTGCTTGTCAATTTTATTGGGCATAGCACCTTATGGGATAGTGATAATACAAATTTTCGTGGTCGCATAATTGAACAGTTCATTTCAAATAACAGTATTTGCCTCTTAAATTCCACAGAAATAACTTATTTCCACCAACCCTCTAGAACTTTCCATTCGTTAGATTTGGCTATTTGTTCACCAGTACTTTTACCTTTATTAAATTTTAAAAACAAAACGATCGAAATGAATCCATGTGAACGATTCTCTTCAAATTGATTTGTTCCCAGTCGAGTTGATCTTTCGACTGGAACAGTCATGTCAGTGACTCGAGATGGCCTCGGTCAGTTTGGAATCGGTCTTGTAGATCGAGATCCCAGTCATTTCGACTCGTGCCATTTGACTGAAAGCCATTGAAAGCAATTTGAAAATAGAACTCGGACTCACAAGACAAGTAACAACGACACGACTCGTTGGCCTTTTGACAGGGAACACTGATCTTAACGACTCGAGACGAACGACGACATTGTCACGATGGTCTTGAGACTTGCCAGTGGTTTCGACTCGTGTGATTTGACGGAGAGCCATAGAAAGTAATTCAGAACTAGGACCTACAGCAAGACAAGTTCGAGATATGAAACAAAAAAGAATATTGTCAACAGAAAAGAAAAAATATAGTATAAGTAAAAAAAATTTTTTTTGTTTACTGATACTTTACTTTATTTTTATTCCAATATTCTGCTTGGTTCTAATTCTATTAATTGTCTTGTTTTATTCTAATTCTTCTTTCGTACTTGATTCTCTGATTATTCTACAAGTCCATTGTAGAAAGATTCTTATCTAAAGAATTGCATTCGTTCTGGCGGAAGCAACGGATTCTGAAAATGGTTAACAGTTCGAACAAGTCTTAGAGTCTCACGTGGAAACCTCAATACGAGTCTTAGTTCCAGCACTTGTTCGGAAACAGCGTTCGCGTTCCATTTTTATAAAGCTTTGGCATACGGTAGCCTGTGTAAATGTTCCTCATGCTTCGTCCGCTGACGAGCGACTGGTATTTCTTGATTCTTGCTTAGACTCAGCGACTGATGCTTCTTGATTCTTGCTGAGGCGCAGCGACTGGTGTCTCTTTAGTTTTGCTGAGCCTCAGCACAAGCACTTTTTCAGAAACAGGCTTCGTGTTCCATTTATCTAAAGCTTGGGTATACGGTGGCCTGAGTAAATGGTCTTCACGCTTCGTCCGTTGACGAGCGGCTGGTGTCTCTTGATTCTTGCTGAGCCTCAGCAAAAGCGCTTGTGTTTCGTGTTCCGTATTTTTGGGCACACTGGCCTGTGTAAATGGTTTTCACGCTTCTTCCGCTGACGAGCGACTGGTGTCTCTTGATTCTAGCTGACAGAGCTCAGCGCTTGTGCTTCTTCCGTTTTTCCAAAGGTTGGGCATACGGTGGCCTGTGTAAATGGTCTTCAATCTTCGTCCACTGACGAGCGACTGGTGTCTCTTGATTCCTGCTGAGAGAGCTCGTCTACCGTTTGGAAGAAAGATCGTAGCTTGCGATCAGTGAGCTCGTTGTTTGTCTCGTGTTCCTTGCAAACGTGTGTCTTTATTGTTGTCGAGATGATCGCAGAACAAGAAGACAACACATCTTGAAGATACTTGACTGTCCATGGCTCGTCACTGACAATGCTAGACTCCCAGCCATCGTCTCCTTACAAATATTTTTCGTACAGATGATCTTTCAAGAATTCGTCCAAGTCTTTATCGGGAACGACGAATTTTCGACCGTCGTTTGTCTTTGGCATTTCGAAAAACTTCAAGCCGGACACGACTGAAATCTTGTCTCCATCGAATGTGCTGGTGAATTCTAATTCTCTAGCAACTGTTTCACCGGCTTCTTGAAGTAGCTTGATTCTTGCCACGAAATTCACGTTTAATGACATGATAGAAAACTGAGAAGAGAAAGATAAAATGATCTGAACGTGTTGAATGCTGAGAAGAAAATTTGTGAAGCATCCGTTTCGACTCTTCCTTTTATACAATACAAGCCAGAAGTTATCAACATGAAGATCTTTGGCTCTTGTTTCAACGTTAGAAAAGAAAACTTGTGACGTCCCAAAATTTATTTTTAGACTGTTTCTTTTTTTTATACGAGATAAGTCTTTATCAACATGAAAATCTTATGCTTTGGTTTTCAACGTTAGAAAAGAAAACAAATCTTGGTTTGATAATCGTCCCAAAATTGGTTCATTGTGTGTCGTAAAAAAATCGAAGAGAGCGCACACATGTGATACTCTCTGCGAGTTTTTTACCCCTTTAATTTCTAAGGCTAAAGGGCTAACCTTTCAAGGCGAACAATCAATTGGTTTTCGACAAAAGATTTTCGAGTGTCCCCTTGGGAAAATAATACACGTACGGCATCAAATTCCGCAAGTAAGTGACAGTCCATGGCTCGTCACTTGCTATGCTGGGATCCCAGCCATCGTCTCCTTTCAGGAATTTCTCGTACAGTTCGTTTTTAATAAAGTCTCCTATGTCTTTGATAGGAACGATGAATTTTTGACAGTCTTGCGTTGCTGTCGACGGCATTTGGAAATGAGTCAGGCCAGACATGACGGAAATTTTCTTCCCATCGAACGTGTTTGTGAATTCGATTTCACCAGCCACCGTTTCGCCTTCATCGTTTTGAACGAGTATCAGTCTTGCTACGAAATTCAAGTTGTAAGTCATTTTCTAAAAGAGAAAGAAAATGGATCTGCACGCTTCGAAAGCTAAGAACAGAATGTGACGAGCGTCCGTTGCGGCTCTTCCTTTTATACGATATGAGCCGGAAGTCGTTATCAACATGAAGATCTTTGGTTCTCGCTTCGACGTCGTACGTTAGAAAAGAACGAGTTCGTTGTGACAAAATTCTTTTTTCATCGAGTAACGAAACATTATGCTTGCCGTTCGAGACAATTTTGAACGAACTGTTGAAAACAAAGACTTTGACCATTGTACAATGACAATGATGTTGTTCCATAATCTCCGTGTGCCAATTGCACTGCTATTTATTTTTTAATTACTTATCCATTTTCAAATCTCGCATAACCTTTCCCCATTACCGCCGACTAGGCTTTACGCTTTCATTGTAAATTTGCATTTTACCTCACTCTCCATCATACCAAAACTAAAATTACAGTTTCTAACATTACAAGCACTTAATTAGCTAGACTAATTAAATCTTAACATTTTTCTCAGCTCCTAATTATTCCAGAGTCTCGGGACTAATTTCTTTCTACCCATCAATTTATTCTGAACCACGGTGCTACACTAGGAGTGATACAAGGAATATTCACTGAATTATTCAATTTGGATTATTGTAATAGAGTATTGTAATTGTATCTTGTGTGTTAAACTGTGGCTTAACACATATCATTTGTTACAGCTCTTTGCTCACTCTCCTTGAAACCCATACCAAAAAACACCATTTTCACAAATTTCTATGCTTAATTAGCTAGACCAATCAAGATTTCAATAGCATTCTTCTCAGCTCCCAATTACCCCAGGGTCCCTGGACTAAATTCTCTCTCCACAATGTTTTTTTTTTTTACTCCATGAGAGTCTGTTAGTCGATCTAACCACTTGAGTGCGGTGAACATGCCGGAGCAGGGTTGAGGGGCATCTGGTCCACTTCCGACTATCTGTCTCTCCTTTTAAATTTTCTTGTCAACACCTTGGATTCTTCCCTAACCAAATAGGAAATCATGAACTCTTCTATACTCTGCCCCATTGCTGCAAACGAATCAACACACATTGCAACAGGCTCAAACCAAGAGATGACCTCTTCCGGCTCAACTCCCTGTGAACCTACGACGGATGACCCTTTTATTCCCCACCTTAATAGACATTTGACACAATGCTCTCCAGATGAGGGCCCCACCTCTCTCCTGAATGACCTTGAGAGAATCATCACCGCAAGAACAGGGGATAAATACTACCTGCCAGGCCATAAAAGATCACAAGCCCAGGCATTAATCAGTCAACTCGGGGATAAAATTACTACCATACAGGCCACGGAACAACAACTAAAAGCAGATACAATCAACGATAAAATTGATCAAATTACTATTGAACTAAAAACGATTCGAGAACACCAGGAAAAAACGCAGAAATACTTAACTAACACGAAACAGAGCCCACACAAGCCAACATATAGTGAAGTCCTAAAAAAAAAAAAAAAAAAAAAAAAAAAAA